>CAWUFW010003289.1:0-252500 GCA_963921515.1 Calotriton arnoldi | reverse complement strand
GCTGGCTACCGACTCAGGGAGGCACACTGGGAATCCGAACCACAGGGCAGGTATGCAAAAAACTCCTGATGCCAGGTAGTGCGTGGCCGCCTCAACGTGCAGGGAGCACAACCCCACTATGTCCACTCCGGGCCAAGCCGTCGTACGGGGAACCCAAACCAAGTCGTCCCCTACGTGTGCAGAGTTAAGGGGGGGGGCCCACAGGGTGTTCACCCGCTTAGTTTTTCACAGGCGTGGCTGCCCCCATCACCAAGGCGGCTCCAATGCAGGCCACAGCTCCCGGCTCCCAACTGTCTCTAGGCCGCGTTCCGGTCGTCAATTCCCCCCTGCCACCAAACAGGGCGCACAGCCGGCAGGGTGTGCGTATGCAAGTAAAAGCTAGTGATCCTGCCCCGGCATGGATTTCTAATGGAAGATCTTCCAGGGAGGGAGCTGCAGCACCCCCATGTAATCACAGCAGCTCCAGGGTAAATGGCCAGAGACGGGTGCAGCAGCGATCACCAAAAATGGCGGGGTCCAGTCCGTGTACCAGAAATGGCCTCCCAGGGACTCAAGTGTTCACTGCTGCACTGGGCCCCGCCAGCGTCACCCTCACCTCCGTGTTGTATCTCCTCAGCGTTCTGCCGGCTGCAAACTGGATCCGCGGCAGATATCTGCCCTCTCCTCACTGGGCTGTAAGGATTGTGTTGCGGCAACTCAGAGCTCACGGCACAGGCGGCCAGCTCGGTCGCGAGCAAGCTCCGCCCCCCGGTCCCTAGAGGTTTTCTCTTGCTCCCACGTGAGCTCAGTGGCGGGCCTCCGGATTGGGTGCCAGCCCCCAGATAAACGCAAAAAGAACAATTGATGGACAGAATGCAGAACAATGTCATACATTCACCCCAGTACAGAGATCTGGGCCTAAATCCATCGTTTTTTTGCTCATCATGCCATTCCAGTTTGAACCCAGGCAGATGCAAATCAGTCTTGACCCTGCGCCCAATGGGAACAGTCCAGCCCGAACTGCCAGGCCAGGTCCTCCCTGGACTGGAAACAAGCATCCTAGGACCGGTTTCGGGCTTTCAGCCCTCATCAGCCAGGATAGCTTGACTCCAGTGGCATGGAGAGCACGGGACCCACGTCTGGGCATGCCCGTCCCACTCGGGGTGACAAACGCAAAAAGAACAATTGATGGACAGCCCCCAGGTATCGTCGCGGGACAGGCTTGGCTTCAGCGTCCGTCCCACGCCTCTTGGTCGCCGCGCCCCCGGCCTCTTGCTTAGGTCGCCGATCATTCTCGACGCCACTCCGCTCATGGTCCGGAGGGAGGGGGGGCGCATTATGTTTTCTCTTTCCCCTCATGCCTTTGGGGTCATGTTGCACAGCTGCTGCTTCGAATGATGCCGGATTTTAGGAGGTTATGTCTCGGGCGGATGCGGAGCTCCCTTAGTGGGCGCCCATCTTTCCTGGAAGTTAGCCACGCCCCCCCCCTCAAACTCCTCTTAACTTCCTTAGCATTTTCACCACACATTTCTCACCATTTACATCTTTAATGCCATTTTTTTTTACCGATATCATTATAAATTTCCAGTATTTCCTCCATCTTTTTGCCACTGAGGATTAAAGATAGCTACAATTTTTTCCAAGTGTATACTTAGCAAATGTATATTTACCCATGATTTTGATATTCTCTCTTCTATTGGATTAAATCTATGTTTTTTTCCGTTGTTTTATTACTCTATTCCTCAAAATTCTGATCCCATGACATGTGATGGTTTCTTCACTGTAGGGCTCTCATTCTTGTCCTGGGCATTTTTTGTTGAGAGGTCTTCAAATGTTGAAGTATTTGCCATTTTGCTTTGAAACTTCAGAAAATGTGTCTTCCCTTTGTATTATTAGAATCTCAAGCTCTTTTCAATATATGTCCTATTTCACTCGACCCACTACAATAAGCAATCAACAATTTCTGATTTGTGACCCACCGAGCTCCACACTGCTCAGAGGCACAAATTTCAGATATCAGTAACACAACGCCAGTGAGCAATTGGTTATTAGGCAAGACCAGGCTTACTTGACTCCCACAAGCTACAAAGTCACACGCGAGTTGTGTGGGGAGTGACAGATCGAAATACAGGGCGAAATGTACCAAGGCACAGTGAGCCAAATCACCTAACAACCAGACCACTTCCTTCAGTGGACTTCCCAGACTTCAGCAGGCCTTGTTTGCTCGAGATCCAAGGGCAACCACTCTAGTCGCGCCACCTGCCCCCACCAACCCCCAGCACCCCTTAAAATCGCCCCAGAATTCACCACTGACCCTTGCGCTGCAACTGCTGTTCGTCGTGCATTCTCTGTCTGCTGTGTTTACTGCAAGGCCCGCACAAACTCCGCCTCTTCGACCTCTGAACTTCAAGTTTCCATGAACGTCGTCACACAGTAGGGTGGTGTTAATGCCTTTGCAGCCAATTTCGAGATTTTATGTCAAGACCGGAGGCTAATCTTATTGCAATCCTCTTTATTTAGCTCACCACAGCCACTTTTTAAAGAACTTTAGAAAATTGTAAAACAAAAATTCCAACCTAATAAAAAGGCCAGAACACTCCTAACTCTTCCTTCTTTTTTTGTCTGCCGCAGTCAAGATAAGTATTCTCTGCTTACTGTTGCTACGATTGTTAATTTAAGGAATTTTAACAAAGGTATGCTATATTAGTACAAGCACCAGGGTGACCGAAGTCATAGGGGGCAGAGAGAACACCTTAAAGGGGGTACAACCTCCCGTTTTATAACACCTGAATCACAACAAGTACTCCCTTAGAAAAACATACATATAAAGAACTTTCAATACGATGGTGATCTGGAGAATTCCGAGATGAAAACTATACTACCAATCTCAGGATGGTAGGAAAGGAAGCAAGTCCTTTTGGTTTTATTTACCCTCACACACCCTAGTGGTGTCATGCTTCATCATCGGGTCACCCTGTCGCCTAAAGGTCAGGGTGGCCTCAACCAATATTTCAGGGAGCTCTTAGAATATATAAAGACCAGGGGAATAAAGATAAAAACTCAGTGAAGTCCCAGTTTCCCTTTATTCTTGGACCTCTACTGCGTTATTAAAATAATGTTTACCAACCAAGGATCTTCAGGAGTGTTATGGTCCTAGGACCCTTGTGCCGACATGTTTCAGTCAATAATCGCCCCTAATGGGTGCAAGACTTTCTTCAGGGTATCGGTAATTGTAACCCCTGGATTGAAGTAACGGGAAAGGCCCTATACTATTTTAATATAAGGGCAGATAGCTGCTCCTTATGTGTTGAACTGAACGAGCTATTACTCGATTGATCATTCCATCTGAAAATAGATAAAAACAGGAGAACCACATATAGTGCATGATTCTACGTTGTACATCATTTATATATTACAATCAGTATCATTCACCCCTTGTGTCACACTGTGATAAGGAAATGAAGAAACAAAGCGTCACTCATACCTATAAGGGAAGTGCTCAATAGACCAGTATAACTAACACTGTCCTATTGTGACTAGAAATATTTATCTAGTATAGTGGCAGAACAAACTGCATTCTGTCATGCTCCCGGAGCTCGTGTTCATAGTAAGAAAGCATCTCTATTCATCATAAACTGGCCAGACACTCATTCGCTAAACACTTAAAACTCTATTTAGAGCGGTTTGTATGTAGATTGAAAAAACAGATAAAGAAACAGCAGATAAAAAAAAAAACTTACCCCAATATGGGGATTGAAACGCGTCTCCTAAGACCACACTTTCGGGGTAGTCCTGTAGTCACACTCTAATTGGTGTGCGGTCCGATAGGAAGATGCGTGCATGTAAATCAGAATAAACAACGGGGGAGGGATAAAAGGAAATGAAGAGGGAAGAAGCCCAATAAGTAACTTCAAAAATAGACTTCCCCACTAAAGGGGAATTTCCGTTCATACCTTTTCGTGCTGTATGCAGAGCAAAGTACTCACGCCTCCAAGAATCCTGCCCCACTGATAACCTATTTGGTGGTGGTCCTAACGGCTTTCAGCTCGAGTTGTTGTGAGAACGCCGATTCTTAAAAGGAAACCTGCATGATCACGTAAATCGCGTAGCCCCGCCTACTTCCTGGTTAGGACTTACTTCGTACAGGGAATGGGGGGAATGCTGGGAAGTGTAGTTTCGAAACCACCCTGACACCATAAGGATTTTGCCACATACATAGTGCGCTGGGGTCGGATACTGAAGAGACCGATTTCAGTCTCATGAGTGTAAAGGGTCATGTTGATTTTAAAAAACAGGTTCTGATGATATACTATATAGATAATAAATCTATTGACAAGTAACCATTTGATAAAATGAAAGCGAGTATATCATCAAATGGGGAAAGGTAGAAGATGTTTACTTCCTGCGGTTAAGTTGATTCCATGGAATCGACTCGTTCAACCCAATAATGTGGGTTTTGAGTCAATACACCCATCTCTGTTCGCGTTCAAGTAAGATCTTCGAGAGGTCTCCAGTGCCCTTGACCTGCTCTATGATCGTCCACTTAATGTCATTGTCAGTATGGTGCTTTTCCAGTAGAAAAACTGGTAGAGAGAGCATACCCAAGGAGAATCATCGAGAGAGCAAAAAAGAGGTCACGCAATACTCCTAGAGAGGTATTATTAGAAACCCATAAAAAGGATGAACAAGACACACTCATATGCGTCACCACGTATAATAACTCCTCGAATGATATCAAAAAGATAATAAATAAAAAATGGTCTTTTCCTTACATCTAATGAACTCACATTCCAGAAACCCATGTTTTCTTACCGTCGAAATAGAAGTCTCAGGGATTCCCTCATACATACAAAGTTTGAGAATCCTACAAAAACTTTTCAAACTACGCTTTGGAATCAACCCCCTGTCACAGGCCATTTTCCATGCGGATCATGCGTGGCATGCCCTTTCACGGAACACACACGGGAAATTAACCTAGGTATGCACCACGCGTGGGAACAACGCGCACATACCAACTGTAACAGCGACTCAGTGATATACATGATAAAGTGCCCATGTTTACTCATGTACATCGGGATGACAGGCAGAAAGGTCAAAGTGCGCATCAGTGAGCACAGGAGTACTATACGTAGGGCGATTACAGCAACCAAGCTCACTGCTCACTATGTGGAAAAACACCATACTGACAATGACATTAAGTGGACGATCATAGAGCAGGTCAAGGGCACTGGAGACCTCTCGAAGATCTTACTTGAACGCGAACAGAGATGGGTGTATCGACTCAAAACCCACATTATTGGGTTGAACGAGTCGATTCCATGGAATCAACTTAACCGCAGGAAGTAAACATCTTCTACCTTTCCCCATTTGATGATATACTCGCTTTCATTTTATCAAATGGTTACTTGTCAATAGATTTATTATCTATATAGTATATCATCAGAACCTGTTTTTTAAAATCAACATGACCCTTTACACTCATGAGACTGAAATCGGTCTCTTCAGTATCCGACCCCAGCGCACTATGTATGTGGCAAAATCCTTATGGTGTCAGGGTGGTTTCGAAACTACACTTCCCAGCATTCCCCCATTCCCTGTACGAAGTAAGTCCTAACCAGGAAGTAGGCGGGGCTACGCGATTTACGTGATCATGCAGGTTTCCTTTTAAGAATCGGCGTTCTCACAACAACTCGAGCTGAAAGCCGTTAGGACCACCACCAAACAGGTTATCAGTGGGGCAGGATTCTTGGAAGCGTGAGTACTTTGCTCTGCATACAGCACGAAAAGGTATGAGCGGAAATTCCCCTTTAGTGGGGAAGTCTATTTTTGAAGTTACTTATTGGGCTTCTTCCCTCTTCATTTCCTTTTATCCCTCCGTTTCCCTCCCATCCTCCTTTTCCCTCCCCCGTTGTTTATTCTGATTTACATGCACGCATCTTCCTATCGGACCGCACACCAATTAGAGTGTGACTACAGGACTACCCCGAAAGTGTGGTCTTAGGAGACGCGTTTCAATCCCCATATTGGGGTAAGTTTTTTTATTTGCTGTTTCTTTATCTGTTTTTTCAATCTACATACAAACCGCTCTAAATAGAGTTTTAAGTGTTTAGCGAATGAGTGTCTGGCCAGTTTATGATGAATAGAGATGCTTTCTTACTATGAACACGAGCTCCGGGAGCATGACAGAATGCAGTTTGTTCTGCCACTATACTAGATAAATATTTCTAGTCACAATAGGACAGTGTTAGTTATACTGGTCTATTGAGCACTTCCCTTATAGGTATGAGTGACGCTTTGTTTCTTCATTTCCTTATCACAGTGTGACACAAGGGGTGAATGATACTGATTGTAATATATAAATGATGTACAACGTAGAATCATGCACTATATGTGGTTCTCCTGTTTTTATCTATTTTCAGATGGAATGATCAATCGAGTAATAGCTCGTTCAGTTCAACACATAAGGAGCAGCTATCTGCCCTTATATTAAAATAGTATAGGGCCTTTCCCGTTACTTCAATCCAGGGGTTACAATTACCGATACCCTGAAGAAAGTCTTGCACCCATTAGGGGCGATTATTGACTGAAACATGTCGGCACAAGGGTCCTAGGACCATAACACTCCTGAAGATCCTTGGTTGGTAAACATTATTTTAATAACGCAGTAGAGGTCCAAGAATAAAGGGAAACTGGGACTTCACTGAGTTTTTTATCTTTATTCCCCTGGTCTTTATATATTCTAAGAGCTCCCTGAAATATTGGTTGAGGCCACCCTGACCTTTAGGCGACAGGGTGACCCGATGATGAAGCATGACACCACTAGGGTGTGTGAGGGTAAATAAAACCAAAGGACTTGCTTCCTTTCCTACCATCCTGAGATTGGTAGTATAGTTTTCATCTCGGAATTCTCCAGATCACCATCGTATTGAAAGTTCTTTATATGTATGTTTTTCTAAGGGAGTACTTGTTGTGATTCAGATGCTATATTAGTAACAATTTTTATCCTTGGTCATATTTGTCTTTATTGCCTTTAGATCGACAGTTTTTTTATGGATAGCCCCCCTTTTTTATTTACTTTAATATATTCTGTTTTGCCTTGTAAATTATTTGCTGGTAAGCGCTTAATCTCAGTGTATGGCAGGGTTGGCGAGGTATTCAGCGATAAGATAAACATTTTGCAGTGTATGTTTGAGTTTTGTGCACTCACCGATAATTCGGTTGGGAGTGCGAGCTGCGCACCATGGCAACCTCTCGAGTTGCTGGGCGCGCGTGTCAGCCGCGTTGCTAGGAGCTTCAATAATGCTCCGAACGCGGCTGAAAGCTAGTCTCCTCCACTACCGTCCTGTTTTGTGTGGTTGGAGCTCACACTGTACCGGGGGCTCAAATCGGAGGTCGGGTCTCGGCGTAATGAGGTCCCGCAATCCTGATTCTTCCAACTCGGCCCCCGTTTTCTTTAACGAGTTACTTGCGCTGTGAATAAAAATAGAAATAGGACACTTGCGTTGTCTCGGCGGCCATATTAACCCTTAGGGTTGATTTTCATTGTAAATTGGGTTTTCCATGTTGTTCCAACGATAAACTGTACTGTCAGTTACACAGTTACCCCCTCAGCTGTTATGTCAGTTGCCTCACTGCGGTCAACACGATAACCGCTTATTCTGTCTTCAATTATTTTTATAATATATATTTATAATTACAATATTAAAAAAATAAAAAAAAAAATAAAAAAAAAAGGAGGTTATTAGATTGGCTTTATCTTTAAGCTGATTTGTCATGAATACTTTGGATATGACAAAAGACAGCACTAGCACTTCGGAGGAGTCCCTAGAGGATAAATGAACAAGCATTGAAAATGCAATAGGTCTCGCCTTTGATTAAGTTAAAGCCATTTGCTTTGCTAATGGTATTGTATAGCAAAGCAAATGGCTTTAACTTAATGAAAGGCGAGACCTATTGCATTTTTAATGCTTGTTCCCTTTATAAGGGCAAAAGAAAAAACCCCTGCAACATTTACCAACTGTTCCAACCAAATGATAAATGTCTGCAGGTTTGGCCATGTTATTTCCCCCGGAAGGGGTTAAACATGAGGAATTGGACCCAGTATTCCAGGTTGAACATTTTATTCCCCATCCCATGCAACATAACTTATAATCTTTATTATCTCACAGGGAGATATTGTACGATATTGTTTATTCTGGCCCGGTATCCCCCAGCCGCAGAGACGATAGCGGACTCCTATCAAGGGACTGTAGTGAAGCACGAGGACAGATTGAAGATATAATGAAGTTTAGTCATGGACTGGAACCAGCGGCCACCTGTGACAGCCAGGCCAGCCAGCTCCCAATGAAAGCATCCGCCATCTTCAAAACAGTTTGGAACTAGCACAGAACCCGTCACAGCGACCCAGGGATGCTTCCGCTGCTCCTTACAGGTGTAACCGGCACCCAGGAGCATTTCAAAGCGTGAACGCTGCATGGTTGTGGCGGGAAGCAGGCCTGCCTGTAAGAGAGCGATACCAAAGGGGATGATGGACGGAGCGTTTGAGCAAATCAAACACTCTCCCCCAGTCAACTGATCTGGGTTTAATCCATCATCATTCTTTAGCTCACTTCACCACCCCAGTTCAGACATGGCCATATGCAAATCAGTCTGACCCTGTGCCTCATGGGAACAGTCCAGCCCGAACTGCCAAGCCATGTCTTCCCTGGACCGGAAACAAGCATCCTGGGACCGGTTTCTGGCTATTCAGCCGTCATCAGCCAGGCTAGCTTGAATCCAGTGGCAAAGTGAGCAAGGGACCCACGTCTGGGCATACCCTGCCAACTTAGGGCGAACAAAGCGATACCAAAGGGGATGATGGACGGAGCGTTTGAGCAAATCAAACACTCCCCCCCCAGTCAGCCTGTAAGAGAGAGCAGAGAGCATAACTGTTCCTCGACTCACCAAATCAACACCCAGGTGTGCTTTACCGAGGTCCCTCTTTCGAGTTTCAGACGCTAGAGCGTGGCGAGTTTTCATCTCTGTACATTCCCTTGCGGTGTAGATGTTGCCATGGAGTGCTCACGTGACACAATTACATTTTGCCAAACGAGATTATAAACGGTTAGAGTTAACGTTCCCAGCGCGTGTGCCCTGCTCGGCCGGAAGCTTGCCGAATGTGCCCAATTAGCTTCTACAAATACGCGGTCAATTCAAAATGTCAGCACATTCTGTGCCTTGTTAGTACTTCTGTGCAAATGTTGGATCGCTTAACCAGTTCAGCATATTTTCTAAGAATGATGGCAGGGAGCAAAGTGATGCCTCTTGCAGTGCAGGAAATGGCTTAGAGGGTTTATGCAAATGCTACAGAGATCTGTGAAGGGGCACTTTTAGAGCAATAAACGGGGGGGAGGGGGGATGTAGTCTAACCACCTAAGCAGCTGACTTAGGAATTTAGGAAGCGGAAAAGGAGGCACAGTGAAATAAATTGGGGTGCACGAAATTTGCGCGATGTGTAATTACGCAGAAAAAAATAGCAAAATTGTGTGAAATGCAAATCTGTTATTTAGCGCTATATTTGGCCGCAAAATGCTCAAGGGCACATTATATGCTCAAAAGCAATGTGAACAACAGCTGCTTGCGGTCTGTGGGTCCCAAGAGTTAGAGGTATGTTTTATTGTGAATGGCATGTTGGAGGTACATTTTTACTAAAAAATGGTGCAATTATTTTGCTAAGAGGCGTAATGTTGTAATTTACCATAAACTATTCTAAAAGTCCCAAAATTACATCAACTACGCCAACGAAGTTTAAATTGTGCCCAGGCCTAATAAAGTAATTGCTTAGGATTACACAATTTGGTCAAGTGGAGAAGCTGAGATTGATCGAAGCTTCCTGGTTTCATCTTCTGCAATTCAGCCATTAGATGAGTGTCTTTCTCTCTCCCGTTTGCGTTGAATGATTTGAGGAGATGCGCGAGGGCATTGAGTTAACTGAAAACATGCCATTACCCAAAGACAAGTCTGAGGTGGACCTGGAGGTCAGCTGCAGACTTTGACTCTGCGCCCACAGTGCGCAGGCTTTATGCATTTGTAATTAACCCCGAGGGGGCAGGGGCTGCAGGTCCGGTGAGCTGATCTTCAAGGCCGTGTAGAGTGCTGTGAAAGCGCTCGGAAAGCGCTATGTTAATCATGTCCCAAGTGTACGCTTTCACAATGGACCGAAAAACACTAGCATAACATCCTTCTCCGAGCACTTTCGCAGCACTCTGCAGGTCTCCACTTCCAGCCCATCCGCTGGGTCGAGGCGAGACTGAGTTGGGAGCCGTAACAGCAGAGGTCACATGAAGGACCGGCTCGTTCTTGGCTCAGTAGTCCAAGAGGACCTCGAGCGGGCCCGGGCTACCATTTCCGCGGTGGGCTGGCGCCTCTGGAGGCTGTTTTCTCAGGGCAGGGCTGTTCCTAGCACCCATGTCACTCACTTCAGCTTTCCATGGTAATTACAGGGGAGAGGGAGAGAACAAGAACGCAGGGCTGCTTTTAACATTCTTGCCTGGGCTGCTTTAGGCTCCCAGACCGGCCTGACCTCTATCTGAGCCAGAGCCACGCATGTGAGGGCCACCCACCTTTAGATAGTCACGTGTAATTTACTCCTCAGTCATCATATCGGAAGCTGGCACAACTACCCCAAGCTGTGCCAATCCAGCCTCATGTTATATTTCAAGTCCCGACCTTTTCTTTTTCAAATAATTGTTTTCAAGTTTGTCATTCCTTAGATTTAACGAAAGCAACTCTTGACTACAACTCCCAGAATACACTTGGTTACCAAATTAAATCCCAGGACTCCAATACATAGTGTACTAATGAAATGAAGACATAAGTCAACCCTATGTAACATGAAGCCCGGATATCTGCAGATTTTTCTTCCTTCCGAAGTTGATAAGAAGTACCAAGTGGATTACATGACAAAGTTGGTAACTCAAAGCACGATACATAACGCGGCTTGGGTTTGAGTGGAGGCCTTGCTTCCTGCAGGAAGAGTCAAGAACGAAAGGAGGCCTCGTGGCTCTCAGCCACTCACCAGAGGCGCAGCTTCTCTTATTGTTCCTTCGCCATCCTCGGGGAGGAGGGAGAAAACAAGCGCTCGCCATTGCGAAGGCAGCGCTGTTTATTTTTGCATCGCGCTTTCACTTTAAAGTGAAAGCGCGATGCAAAAATAAACACGCAGCGCCGGTCTCCTTTTGAGACGGCCCATCCGGACTGGCTCGCATGGCTTGTTTATATAACAAAAAAACACAAGATGATGGACGGAATGCTGCACATTGGCAAACATTTACCCCCAGTCACAGATCTGGGTTTAATCCATCGTTATTTTGCTTCACCACGCCACCCCAGTTGAGACATAGCCATATGCAAATCAGTCTTGACCCTGTGCCTCATGGGAACAGTCCAGACCGAACTGCCAAGCCATGTCTTCCCTGGACCGGAATTAAGCATCCTAGGACCGGTTTCAGGCTATCAGCCTTCATCAGCCAGGATAGCTTGACTCCAGTGGCGTAGTGAGCACGGGACCCACGTCTGGGCATACCCTTCCCACTTAGGGCGAAATGCAAAACACACAAGATGATGGACGGAATGCTGCACATTGGCAAACCCAGATCTGTGACTGGGGGTGAATGTTTGCCAATGTGCAGCATTCCGTCCATCATCTTGTGTGTTTTGCATTTCGCCCTAAGTGGGAAGGGTATGCCCAGACGTGGGTCCCGTGCTCACTACGCCACTGGAGTCAAGCTATCCTGGCTGATGAAGGCTGATAGCCTGAAACCGGTCCTATGATGCTTGATTCTGGTCCAGGGAAGACATGGCTTGGCAGTTCGGTCTGGACTGTTCCCATGAGGCACAGGGTCAAGACTGATTTGCATATGGCTATGTCTCAACTGGGGTGGCGTGGTGAAGCAAAATAACGATGGATTAAACCCAGATCTGTGACTGGGGGTGAATGTTCGCCAATGTGCAGCATTCCGTCCATCATCTTGTGTGTTTTGTTTATATAACAGCCTCATAAAGATAAGAAACTGCTTCACGACAGAAGGAAAGCAGGCGAGCCAGTCCGGGTGGGCCGGACCGAAAAGGAGGCACCCCAGATAGCTTATTTCCAATGGCAGCCCACCGTTTACCATAAACGGTGACGCAAGCCAATGGAAATAAGGGGCGGGGCTTCAAGCCCTTCTCTCAAAGTCCTCCTTGACAATAAATCTCGCCGAGCGAGCTGCGCATGTGCGCAGCAACGCTAGGCGAGACCTAAAAAGGATGTTAGAGAAATTTTCCCAAGACCTTGAGAAAAAAAATGTATAAAAAGCTTGAAACAATTATTTTTGATTATCTAAATGGCATATTTCGGACGCCACAACAGCTCTTTTCAAAATCTCCGCCCTCCCTTATGGATATTTTCCTTTATGTGAGTCTGCGAAAAGGCCTTAAAGAATATACCCCTTCATACCCTCTAGAAGTCGCTCCATTGCGCCATATACTACGCACTGACAGTGCTTCACACTTGGTTTCTACCCTATATCATAGCTTGTATACTGCTACCATTTCCACCCCCTGCACTGCCCGGGATAAGTGGTCCACTGAACTGGGGCAAGAAGTCACTGATTAACAGTGGATGTATTGCTGCAAGCAGACTGAACTAGTCTCCTCTAGCAATCGACTACGCATCACCCATTACAAGTTCCTACACCGCATGTACTATACCCCGGTTAAGTTGCACAAATACAAATTACGAAGCACTAACAAGTGTGATAGGTGCGGGGTGGAAGCTGCTGACTTCCTGCATCTTGCTTGGGAGTGTAGCTCAGTCCTAGCCTACTGGCAACAGGTGATCATCGCGCTAGAACTGATGACATCCTTGAAAATTCCAATATCTCCTCTTCTCTCGCTCCTCGGCTACACAGAGAAACTAGCAGTAGCACATCGCAAATTTGTCTCCTTTAGCCTGTTGCTGGCTAGAAAGCGGGTGGCATGCAGTTGGGGGGGGGGGGGGGGTTGAGGCATAGCACCCAAATTTAAGGAGTGGATTTGCGACATGATATTTTGGCAAGACCAAACATATGCTGAACTACTCTCCCCCCCCCCACTTCTCGCCCCCGGGATATTTGGGATCCACTCAAGCTATATCTCCTGGAGCACCCGATTGAGGCCGAGCATAATACACGTTCCTCCCGCATACTACACCCTATGACTTGATTATTGGTCGCTAACATGCACTACAGCTTTACTCGATTACACAGATCTGTCGCATTTCCACTCTGATCTGTTTTTATATGATGATGTGTATGAGTTTTTTTTGTATAGTGCCCGTGCTGTGAGATATCTCCTGCCGTTTTTATCATTCTGGACTCTATTTTGCATCAATTTGGTGAACCGGTGTTGTTGCTATGCATGTCTCTATGTACTGTAACTATCATGCTTGTTGTTTTCGATGTGTTCTAAAAAACTTAATAAACGAATTAAAAAAAAAAATATATATATTTTTGATAAAAATAGACTATCAGATGAGGAAAGTTTCTGGTCGGCTACCGAAGGTCCCCTCAATAAGAGAGGAGGTAAGCTAATAGAAAACGCAAAAATGTAGAACCATCTGCGCAGAATATTAAAAGGGGTAAATGTTCTGATTCTAATAAGATTTCCGTGCATATGAAAATTGGTGGTGTCGAGAACACACAAGGGGACCGTGGATACGGTCCATTTAAAGAATCAGAACTTATAAAAGCTCGCAAACATAAGGTTGTGCATCGCGACGACTCCTCTGGGAGCGCTGAAGTTGAATTAAGCTGTTCATTCGACCTTGACTCAGAGGACTCTGAGATAATACCATCAAAAAAGACCGATGAAATAGTCTTAGAGGATGAACAATATGGGTAACTAACTGATCCTCTTGGGGGCCTTATATTTGACCCCTCTCGGTTAAAACACCCTTTGTCACCTGAATGGTCACCAACTGCACATGTAGCAGATTATAAGCAGTTCTGGATTAGAAGACAGATTCCCAAAGATGTGAGATTACGTCTCAGGTCAGAATATCCAAACACCTATTGGCATATAAGGTGACACGAATCCCTGACCTGGATGCAAAAATTATTGCCTTTATTGGGAAAGGAGGACGAGACCCCAGGAAGGGCCTGGATAAGGGGCTGGGCATGTGCTAGGACAGGCTCTTAGACCTTTCTGGTCCTTTAACAAGAATTTTTGACATGACGGAAGAGGCATTTGTTGGAAAATCAAGCCTCAATATAGAAGAATTAAGACAATGGATACAACGTGCTGTGTGCCTTCTAGGTAACATTTATACGGCCATTTCAGTGGAAAGAAGGAAAAGTATCCTTCTAAAAATAGATCCTAAGCTGGTGGAGTTAGCGAATAATGAAGGAGGTCAAGAGGCAAATGGCCTACTTTTTGGCGATTTTATTAAAGAAATGTCAAAATATGTAGGAGCTTTCAGTTCCTTACAAATGTCTGAGAGAGATTAAGAAAGTTTGACAGACGTGTTTTTGGCAGGGCCGGGCGAACCAGATGTCGGTTCCCCGGCCAAGGAAATTCCAGGACCTAATTTTATAGAGGATTTTGACCTAATCTCTACCAGTCTCAATACACATACGGAGGATTCTATCCCTAAATACAAGGTTTTAAAGGAAGAGGATCACGAGGTGATCGCTGCTCAAGAGGTTCAGGTAAGTCAAGACCTTTCTGATACACTTATAAAGATAGGAGGGAGACTAGCTCAGTTTTCAAGCAATTGGTCAAAGATAACAAGGGACCCGTGGGTTCTGGAAACTGTTATGGGATACCACATAGATTTTGTGGGGGAACCTGTACAAGATCATATCCCGGAAATGATAAGGTTCGACGAGGAGCTATCAGAATTAGTCAACAAAAAAGTTCAAGACCTGAAAGAGAAAGGTTCCATCAGAGAATCAAGTGGGATCGAAAAAGGGTTTGTGAGCAATATTTTTCTGGTCCAGAAAAAGAGAAGGGTATGAGACCGGTTATAAATTTAAAGAGCCTCAACGAATGGGTAGAATACCACCATTTCAAAATGGAAGGTCTACACTTAATAAGTAAGGGATGTACCACAACCGGGAGATTGGCTAACAAGGTTAGACCTAAAAGATGCATATTTAACTATACCCATTTGCCAAGATAAAAGATACCTCCGCTTCAGGTGGGCAGGAAAAATGTGGGAGTTTCTTTTCCTACCCTTCGGTCTCTCTTCGGCCCCCAGGTGTTTCACCAAGGTTCTTCGGCCGGTGGCAGCTTATCTGAGAGAACGAGGGGTACGTCGGATTATCTATCTAGACCACATACTGTTAATGGATGAAGTGAAAATCAAGAGTTTTAGACCACACTAACTTGGCAATAAATCTCTTAGAAGACTTAGGTGTGGTGGTAAACAGGCAGAAGCTGTGTTTAATTCCAAGACAGGTTACTCAATTCCTAGGATTCATGATAGACAGGTCAAGGTCAATTGAAACTCCGAGGGAAAAATTGAAACGCATAAAAAAGGAATTACGAAACATCCTATTTTTAGGAAAAATATCTTTTCGAATGTTAGCAAGGGTGATAGGTTTGCTATATTCTATGATTCAAGGCATTTTTCCTGGACCTTTGAATTATCGGGCTCTTAAACGTTTGAAGAGTAAACACCTAAGATGGTTTGAATTATTCAGAGGAGGTGACCCTTTCTCAAGAGGCAAGGGAAGAAATAGATTGGTGGTTAAAAAATATAGAAGCGTGGAATGGGAGAGCAATTTTTGGTTCTCTTCCAGATTTGGTCATAGAATCGGATGCCAGTTTGTCAGGTTGGGGAGCGAATTGTGGTTCATATTCTACTGGAGGTCTATGGACAGAAAGAAAAAAAAAAAAAGAGTTTACGTATAAAATTGCTTGGAACTACTGGCCGGCTCTTTTGCGATAAAAAGCTTTACGAAAGATTCTGCAAGGTGTTCGATTCTTTTGAGAATGGACAATGTCTCAGCAGTGAGATATGTGAACAGACTAGGGGGTCCGAAATCGAAAGATGTAGCAGAATTGGCCAAAGTATTTTGGGATTATTGCCTGAAACAGAATATTGTAGTTCAGGCGGAACATATTCCTGGCATGAACAATGTGGAGGCAGATTGGTTTTCAAGGAATCACAGGGATTCGAGCAATTGGTCTCTGAACAGGGAAATTTTCCTGAGAATGATGGATCTTTGGGGTCCGTTTCAGGTAGATTTGTTTGCGGACAGAATGAATACCCAATTAGAGATTTTTTACTGTTGGCATCCGGAATCTGCAAGTATGGATGCTTTCAGACAGGATGGGAGGGGTCTGAAATGATATGCCTTTCCTCCCGTTTCAATGATTACTTGAGTAGCTACAATGGTTCGCAAATGGAAGGTTTCTCTGGTTCTAGTGACTCCACTTTGGAAGTCTCAAGTGTGGTACCCTATGTTGTTAGAAATGCTGGTAGATTACCCAGTTTTATTCCCGGAAATTTTACTAGGCCCAACATGAGAGTTACACGATCTGGTGTTGGAAGGGAGTTGAGAATGATGGCATGGAAAATTTCAGAAATTTATGGGAAGTGCCAGGACTTTCAGAAGAGGCATCAAATCTTATCAAGGAATCTTGGGCACCAGGAACACGTAAAATGTGTAGATTAGCCTGGCAGAAATGGGTTTGCTGGTGCGTTTAAAGGAGTTTTGATCCCATTTCAGTAGATATTGTAGAAATAGCCAACTATTTGTCAGAATTGTTCGCCAAAGGTCTAGCTTATAGGACTATCAATGTACATTGTTCAGCAATTGCTGCTGGTCATACTCTGGTTAATGGATACTCCGTAGGTCAAAATGTGCTGATTAAGAGATTATTAAGAAGTATTAGGATTACAAAACCACCGATATCTAGGTACAACTCTCTATGGGACATTTCAAAAGTTTTGAAGTATCTAGATAATCTGGGTACCAATAATTAATTATCTCTTTAAATTACTTTCTCACAAGTAAACAACCCTTCTGTGTTTAGTTTCTTTTAGAAGAGTATCCGATGTTAAAGCTTTAAAAATCTCAAATAGAAACATATACCCTC
The DNA here is from genome assembly GCA_963921515.1 of Calotriton arnoldi. Lineage (NCBI taxonomy): Eukaryota > Metazoa > Chordata > Amphibia > Caudata > Salamandridae > Calotriton > Calotriton arnoldi. The sequence goes on along the minus strand of CAWUFW010003289.1, from coordinate 235,418 downwards.
AGGAGAAAAAACTCTATCTAAATAATAGAACCAAAACTAATTCACAAACAATTTTCTATCCTTATTTTGATGACTATGTGAATTTATGTGTTGTCGGTTGTGTCAAAGAATACAAAAGGTAAACGCTTCAGTTAAGGTCTAATGTTAAACAGCTGCTAATTTTTTCAGAAAACCTCACAAAGGTGTATCATCTGCAACGCTGGCAAGATGGGTGAAAGAGGTGATGAGAATGTCTGATGTAGATGTTAGTTTGTTCGGTGCACATTCTGTTTTTGGAGCTTCTGCTTCTCAAGCCTTTTTGCAAGGAGGTTCTTTGAATGATATTCTGAAATGTGCTAATTGGTCGAATTATATGGTTTTTCGCAAGTTTTATTTTAAACCCGTTGAAAATGCTGCTTCATGTCTATTAAAAATGCTTTAAACTTGCAATAAGATTAGCCTCCGGTCTTGACATAAAATTTAGATTTTCCCCAACCTTGATGGTCAGAAAATCTTGATTTTATTAAAGACACGGAGACTATTATTATTCCCTCCCTAAACCCAACCCATGTTTGTTAACCTCTCTTTTCTTTATCTTGTAGGTTGTGCTCAACAATAAAGAAGAGGATAATTAAGTTGGATATGCTTCTATTTGGAATCTAGCTGTTGACAAAGTTTCTTTCCTCTGAAGAGGATTCAAGTTTATTTGGACAGTTCTCATGTTCTTGTTTTAAATATCTTTTAATATGTCTTACTAAATTTTAAAGAAAGTTTCAAAAAAAGAAGGAAGAGTTATTTACGAGTGCTCTGGCCTTTTATTAGGTTGGAATTTTTGTTTTACAATGTTCTAAAGTTCTTTAAAGTGGCTGTGGTGAGCTAAATAAAGAAGATTGCAATAATATTAGCCTCCGTGTCTTTAATAAAATCCAGATTTTCTGACCATCAAGGTTGGGGAAAATCTACATTTTCATAATAGTTTCTTCTGCTACAATTTCTGGCCACAACAGCATTTGATGGAGGCCTTGTGTTAAAATCGCCACAGACTATCGGGCACTTTTTTTTGTATTTATCTTTATAAACATTACGTAGCCTGCTTTTGTTGGTTATTCCATCATATAAATTTAATATGGTTTCAAATTTTTCCAGGGTTACAGGCCTACTAGATCCCCACCAAGAGGGAAGTAAACATTAAGTATATCCATTCTTCAAGACTCATTTTCAAGGGGTTCATGACATAAGATGGTATTTGGAGTGGTGTTTACTTTAAACCGTGGTGTGAGACCCACAGAATTCCAGACCACTAAACCCCTCGAAGGTGGTCGTTATCCTAATTATATGGCTGGCAAACAATAAGCCATATATCCATCAATATGCATCTCATCTATGGACCAGGTCACCTGAAAATAACAGATTTCAAATGTATTGATGAATGTAACAGATCTTGCCTTCAAGTTTTTGTCTTAGGCTGGAAAGGTTCCAGCTAACCATGCTGGTCACCCTTGTCATTTCTCGCTGCATGGCACATTTTCCAGTGTTAACCCATGCTTACCGATATAGTCATGATACTCATTTTCTATGCCTGAGCTGTCTCACTGCGTAAAAGAGCTGTAACTAACCAGGCCCACGATAGAGCCTTGTCTTTGCACTCAGCTGACAAAAAAGCTCTTTTCTTTGGTGATATGTTGAATGAGGGTCTACACTGACTCAAATTTGAGTCGAGGTGTGCTTTTCAATTTCTGTGCTAGGGCTCCTGATGCATCTAAATGCAACCTAAGAATAGCTTGATAATTGCAGACTCCGGTGCACCTGTGTGTTCTAAAATTGTGGGATATGGTTCCTTAATTTGAGATGGGGCCTTAATGCCCGAGGTTAGTAAAACCTCGCCACTGCTGATTACTCACAACGGATGGAGAGGATCACAGAGTTTCTGTGGTTTCTTTATCCAGTCCCGGTTTCTTGTCCAAAAACGTCACTGACAGATCGTCATGCAAGTAAATATTTTCCAGGCCCAATAGGGCTTTCAGTGTTTTCAAGATGTTTGCTCTACTCAGGACATTGTAAGTACCCCTTGAGAAGTACAGAGAATGGAGTTATTTCGGCCTTGAGGTGAATGATCATAAGAGATTAGCAACCTAGTGGAGTCCAGCTTGCTCAATGGCAGTAGCGGTCCGTGGTAGGAGTGCCGGCCGGGCGGTAGTAAACCACGGATTACGGCCGAATACAGGTAAGTAAACATTTAAATAAATAAAACGAATTTCGTTGTGAGCGCTGCATCGCCAAATGCGATGCAGTGAGCGCAACGAAATTCGTTTTATTTATTTAAATGTTTACTTACCTGTATTCGGCCGTAATCCGTGGTTTACTACCCCCCACCCTGCCCCTCCCCACGTCACCGCCCGGCCGGCACTCCTACCACGGACCGCTACTGCTCAATGGGCAATTTGCTGACCCAACTTTCAGTATAAAACTTAGTTTTGATGCATCCATTGACTCAATGGGTACTGCCATCAGTACTGTTCTAATATTTTCATTGGTTTTCGATATTAAAAGTGGGATCAGAGGAATGGTGGGGTGTCCACTTGGATTGAGAATATGTCTCCCCTAGGGCAGTTCAGGGATGCTGCGTTCAGAGGCCCCTACTTCTAGGCTCATTTTTTTTACCGAAGGAGGGTCATGAGGTGCTGGTTGTCTGAGCAAGGACGGCATCCCCTGTAGACCACTCTTCCAAATAGCATTCAGGTTTTGATTAATTTTATTATGATTAAGCCATGTTTAGAATTTCACTTTTTCCCCCCATATCCTTCACCACTGGTCTTTCTCCATTTGCAATGTGTTGAATGTCTGGGTGAGGCTTGCAGTTCACATCACACAATAGGCTCACCCTTTCTAATGCCATGTTCTTACAAGGCTTGTAGGCCAGCTTTATATGCGGAGCTGTGTTAATAGAAGGATCTGGCGAGTCTTTTTTATATCCTTTGTAAACTTTTGTTTTCTCTGTGTTAAATGTCCAAATTCTGCTTATTTTTAGCAAGCGAGCTTGTTCTTCCTTAGCTTTATTGGCGCATGAGAGTCCGTCAAATGGTCAGATTCAACAGAAACTTGGGTGAAAATCAACTGAGTACACTTTCTCATTAAGCCTCAGATTTTCATATACTTGTGACGGACACAGTCAGTCCCGGTGATTACAGTTCTGGCCAGATCCTGTTTTCTCGGGCTGTGTCCAAAATATTTGCTGCAATCTGCTAGGATGGACTCAGCTGCGGCTGGAACTCCCACAGGCTTAGATAAAATTGCAGAACGATTACAAATACCCGTTTGAAACAATATGACCACTTTCTCCACAATACCAATTATCCTATCAAATAGCCCGTAAATAGGTGAATCTGTCCGTTAGAACTAGTATTTGGGGATCTATTTTTTTACGACTAAGTAACGAAGGCTTCCACTATTAACTCGGGCTTTCCACGCTTTGTTTTTATGCGTACAACTAGCAAGGACGGTGGGTGGCCGCTAGCCCGTACTCCTGGTTGTTCGTACACTGTATATCTGCCTCAATAGCAGGGCACGAGTCGGGGGTACACGTGGGTGGATGCCGTCCACCCTGCCAAGAAGATGGCCCCAGTGAAAAAGATGCTGAATTTGTCTCGGTGTAATTTCCAAACAACGGGACATTTTCAGCAGCGCCTGCACGTTGTCATCTGCTTTCGATCGCAACAAGCAACAACGTGCAGGCGCAGACGGGGCTTTCTTATTTCTGACTCCTGCTGGGCCCATAACAATGGCCTATTCTGAGGGGTCATCAGGTCTCCTTCTGTTCTAGTCTCCTGGCTGGCAGCAGTCAGGAGCCTCACACCTAGAAGCAAATGCCGCAGATGGGAAACAAAGGCTCACACCTGTTAGCACTTCACACATACTTGAGAGGCATCTTTTCACTTTGTTCAGGCTCGGTTTAGGAGATATGCATGCACTGTATAAACGTCAGATGTGTCCATCTTTCCCAGTATTTGCACAAAATAAATAGCATTTATATAGTGCATACTACCCCTGAGGAGGTGTAAATTTAAATATCACTATTTTTTCTTTTAAAGCACTATGGGTAGAGAAAGCTTTACGCTGACAAAAGGCAACATTGGTTTATGTGAAGCTTACAAAAGTGTGGATCTTCTGCCTAAATCATGAGGGTTTGCAAGTATACTCGAAATGTGCTCAAATGTACTCATGATAGACCTGCTAAACATATGTGAGGGCTTAAGATCTGATGCCACTTCTTGTGATGCCCCTTCCTGTGATGTCACGCGCCCCGATGTCACTTGCATACTGATTAGGTTAGTCCCCCCACTTCTTTTTTTTAGGACTTGTGCCCTGCTCAATAGTACAGAGAGTTAGTGGTGGCATTCAGACGGTGGTGAGTAGAGGTTGAGAAGAGGGGCCCAAGTGTCAATTAGCAACATAACGAGATTAAGAGAGAGCGATAACATTAAGTTTACGGGGACAATTGTCCATAAAAAAACGATATTAAAAGGAGAAACTATTCATAATCACGCCCACCAGGACAGGTTGGGGTCTAGAATGTCCTACGGGTAATAAAGACCTGAGAGATTACGGCTGGTATCCAAGTCATAATATGTAGAAAAGAAATTATTGAATAAAGGGGAGTTAGCATGACGTAAATTTAACGGAGGCTCGTGCATTTCTTGCAAAACTCCTAGTCCCCATCTAATCATCCATAAAATGTATCTACAGCTAGAGGTAGTAGTCCAGTCTACAAATCATGCTTTAAGTCCAGGAGAGCGCCCCCCCCCCCCGGTCCTCTGTAGCCTCGCCTGCTGTCAAACTGGGTTCCCTCACTTTCCTTGTTACATCACTTTTTCCCCTCCTTTTGTTACTCCTGCTCGCATCACTTACCCCTGCTTGGCCACAGCTCCCAGGCTATCGGCCACCTCGGGGACACAATTCAAATCTCTACCACTGGATACACGAGTCCCGCCGGTACCGGGCGCCCCACCAGCAGCTGCCACCGCCGCCATTTTCCCGCTTCAGAAACACCACACGTGTTGCTGTAAGGTAACCGGCACGAAGCCAACCACAACGAAGTCACTGAGATTGCCTACCAATTAGGATCTGACTCTTCGTTTACTATACTCGTGTGGGATGAATGATTCAACCAATCAGAGTGCACATATCTATCACTAGCACAATTCTCTACCCCAGTAATCTCACCGGAAGCAAAAGACAGAACACCCCCTACACAACTCTAGCCAATGGCAGAGTTGGATTCTTCCACCGTCCTTTCTTTTCTCTTCGCCAATCGGAGAGCGTGAGGTCCCATGTATTCTCCAATCATCAAGTGTAATTGAAAATAGACCCACAGGATCGGCTTCCGTGTTGTGTTTGGCCAATAAGAAAAGAGTGGAGGGGTGGGGCCAAGACGACTCATCTTGCGCCACCATCTTGTTTCTGTTTCCGGGAAGAAAAGCGGAAGAAGAGGTATTCCGGAGGTGAGAGACATTTTTTGGGGGTCACAAATAGTAGAACAGTAGTAAGACAAGCGAATGATGGTGGTGGGGGAGTTCTGATGACGTTATGGAAAGGTTGGAAAGAAGACGTTAGAGGGAAATGGGGTCCTTGGTGGGGTGATGCACTTCCTGGGAAGACGAGGTGCAGGCGTAAGACTCCAGGTCAACTGCTAGAAACCTCAAAACAAAGGGCGTTTCTTGCAGGTCAACTGGAAAGGCGAAATAAGCACTTGAGTTATTCGCTTATTACTAATTCCGTGACAAATATGTTCTACCCTCTTAAGATGACTGTATAATACTACACATTAGAATGTTTGGGTTAAGGTTAGCGTCACTGCCCTTAAAAATACAGGAACCGTCGACAGCGATAAATTCATAGTAAATCGGGCGTGATAGTGATTAGTTATGCCACAGTTCAGTTTCGAGGTGCTAACATAGTTGGCACAGATATTGATGTGATGCTAGTATTGTTTAAAATGTGTTTTATTCGTAAAGTTGTGTATATTGTAAAAGTTTAATGGATTTGTCTCGAGCCGACCTCGTTTGTTGGAATGTTGTATGTTTGTGCTGAACACGGTTCTAAGTTGAGAGAAGATATAATTGTGCCTGCTGTTTTCCGTGGGTTGCAATAAAAAACAACTGCCTCTCGTCTCAACTCAGCGTGTCTAACTAATAAGATATTTTCTAGCTGTAGTGAAGGAAACTTTTAATTTTTATTAAGGACGCGGAGGTGAGGATTATGCATATCTTCCTTCACTTTTTATTACACCAGAAGTTTCAAATGTAAACACAAAAAATACAGTAAAAACTTCAAGTCCCATGAGTCTTTGGGAAGTGTCCATAGTAACCATTGACCATATAGATCCCTGTTGTCTGTAGTCCTTCCTCTTCTTTGCTGCGGAAGTTAAGTCATGCTACCTCAGTCTGTCTTGGAATCATATCCTACAAACAAACCTATTAAGTTCATTTAATCAGTGGCACAACGTCTACCAATACCAGAACACGATCATGTATGCACAACGGAAGAGCTAATTAATCAATACATTGATAACTATAACATGCGTTCATTGCAACTCGTACCATGTGAATGCATACCAATACAAAACAAAAATAATCATACCATGAATTCAATAGCGGGAAACACCTTGCCAAAAACCATATACTTCCTGTAATCCGTAGATGGTGATATCCCACCACGAATCGTAAGAAAAAGAAACCTTTACCTCCTGTAATCCAGTCCAGTGGGAGGGTAGCGTATTCTCAACATGTTCCGGGTGGGATAATCTTCGCCTCCGCGCCCTTAATAGAATTAAAAGTTTCCTTTGCTACATCTAGGAAATTTTTCATTCTACGTCAGGACAGGAGGCGAGGATTATGCATGTTCAAAGCTTTCTCGCCATCAGGGATGCGGCCTCATAAATAGGTTTAAAGTAAAACCTTTTAAAGGCGGATTCGGAGGACCAATGTGCCACATTCATAATGTCTTCCAGTCTACTGCCCGCCTGGACGGCTTTAGAAGTCATAACCCCCCCCCCCGCCGAATGAGAGCCAAAGTGATGAATGTCTATACCAGCCTCGGCCATAACCCATCTTATTCACCTGGCTATGTAGGGTGAAGAGACAGCCTTGAATGCAATCAGAAGCTGTTTTTCCCCCGGAGGTCTCACTTCCGCTGTCATTTCCTCATAGGCTTTGAGGCATCTTACCACACAGAGTTTAGGGTTAAGCTCAAAAGAAGGGTATGTCACCGACCTGGTATGAGTCTTGGTCCTCCTAGAAATAAAGAATGTCAACCCTTCCGGGGTATAGATGCGTGCCGTGATGTCGAGGGCTCTGATATCAGAAACTCTTTTACATGAGATGAGACATAGCAGCATGGCTAGTTTTTCAGAAAGCTCTTTTCTAGACAAATACAGGTTCTTGCCAATCTACCAACAGGCGTAGTACCAGGTTCACGTCCCACAAGCCTAAGTACCTAGGCTCTGGAGTTCGAGATATCCTGATACCCTTTAGTAATTTACACACCCAAGGATGTTCCCTCATGGGGTTGTTGTTAATGGGCAAGTGTCCTGCTGAAATTGCTGAGCGGAAAGAATTTACTGTGCAGTAAGCTAAGCCAGAGGTCGCCAATTCCGTGAGAAAATTCAAGATATCAGTAATTTGCAACCCCACGGGATCCAGGTGTCTCCCCACACACCAACGAACCCATCGTCTCCAAGCCGATCTGTACTGCTTGGTGGTCTCCGGGGCCCATTCCTGCCGGATGAGTTCCTCCGCCTCATTTGAAAGTCTGTCGTCTTGCCAGCATCGCCTGAAATCCTCCACGCCATGAGAACCTGTGGGATGTAGACGGCGGCTGGGGTCCCGAAGAATCCCAAGATATGATGGAAGTGATAGAGGGTTCTTCCACGAAAGCTCCAGCAGGCAGGGAAACCAGACCTGGGATTTCCAGATTGGTGTCACCAAAATCAGACAACTGCTCCTGACGCCGGACTTGATCTGCTACTCTGGGGATCAAAAGAAAAGGTGGGAATGCATAAGCCTGTCCCGTTGTCCAATCCTGCAGGAAAGCATCCACCGCTGAGGCTCCCGGATCCGGTCTCCAGCTGACATAACGCGGGAGCTGGGCATTCAGTCTGGAGGCGAACAGATCCATGGAGCAGGGGCCCCACTGTACCATCAATTCCTACAAGATCTCTGGATCCAATTGCCAGTTGCTGGAGTCTGTGAAATGCCTGGAACTCCGGTCCGCCACCGAGTTCAGGGACCCTGGGAGATACTCTGCCGTTACCGATATCTGACGCTGGAGGCGCAAGCGCTCTTGATCTGGTGCCTCCCAGACGATTGATGTACTGGACTGCTGATGTGTTGTCCATCCCCAGTAGTACGCAGCAGGAGTCTCTCTCCTTCGTCAGTGGGCGGATTGCAAAGGAACCTGTCAGGAGTTCCAGGCAGTTGATGTCCACGCTCAGTTCCTCCTCCGTCCAGCATCCTCCCATGGATACACCTCCGCATCTGGCTCCCCAGCTCCCTGGGGACTGGCATCGGACTCTATGACTAGGTCCGGGAAGGAGCCGAAGATCGCCCTCCTGTTCACGCCTCCATATGGTCCGTCCACCATTGCATTTCCGTCCTGGCTTTGTCCGTCAGTGAAATCGGCTCTGAATATGTGAGACCCTTCCGAAGATGCACCGCTTTCAATCTCTGTAATGCTCAGTAATGGAGCAGGCCCGGGAAGATGGCCTAGATTGAGGAAGATAATAATCCAACTATCCTGGAAATTTGCCTGAGGGAGATTCTTTCCCTCCGCAAGACCGTTCAGTTCTTTCTTGATCTTCGTTATCTTCCCCCTCCGGGAGGCTTAGAGTGACTGACCTGGATTCTATGAGAAACCCCAGGAATGCCATGTCCTGGGACGGCATCAACTCTGACTTCTGGGCATTGATCAAGATCCCCAACTCCTGCAGGAGTGTAATGGTCATGTTCAGGTGGGCCACTAACCGGTTGCGCGACTGGTCCGTCAGGAGGATGTCGTCGAGATAGATGATCAATCGTATGCCCTTCGTCCATAGGACCTCCACCACTGGTTTGAGGAGCTTTGTGAAGCACCGCAGTGCTGAGGATAGGCCGAATGGGAGGGACTGAAACTTGAATACCTGGTCCATCCATGCAAATTGCAGAAACCGGCGGTGAGGTGGAAAAATAGGAACTGTCAGATAGGCGTACTTGAGATCTAGACGCACCATCCAGTCGTCCTGTAGTAGTGGGTCTCGTAAGAGGTGAATGCCCTCCATTTTGAAGGGCCGATACACCAGCCATTCGTTGAAGCCCTTTAGGTTTATTACTGGGCGGAAACCTTTGTCCATTATCTCTACTAGAAACAGGTTGCTGAAGAAACCCAGGGGGTGCAGAACCGCCCTCCGAATGGCTCCTTTGGAAAGTAGTTCCTGTACCTCTAGGTTGATCTGCTCCGTATCGGTCTCTGAATAGACCAAAGGGCGTGGTCTGGTTGATTGTACCGGAGTTCCGTAGAACTCGGTGGAAGCCCTTTACCGTCTCTAAGAACCATGGGTCCAACATGATCTCGTCCCACCTGTGTGAAAACCATTGTAGTCTCACCCCCCCGCCCCCTTTAGATCGTGAGGCAAAGATAGGGTACTCCTTACCATTAGATCCTCTGGGGCGTTAGCCCCTCCTTTGGCACAATTGGCTCTGCCTCTTCCGGACCCCCGGTTTGGATAGAAGGTGCCTTGTCTGCCATCCTTCCAGCCATTATTGCACTTGACATTGCTTCTGTTGGGGCATGGCTGGGAGGAGCGGCCGGAGGAGCGACCCCTGCCTCTTCCCGCGCCGGCAAAAACCTTTCCGGAAAAGATATATATTTTTTTTTATGGAGTTTTGCGCCTTATTGAGCGCTGAAAAGGTGGCCACAAATTTACCTAGTTCCTTCACAAAATGATCGCCAAATAAGTTGCCCTTTGCTATGGCCCCTACACAGGGCACAAGTCCTAAAAAAAGAAGTGGGGGGAGTAACCTAGTTAATCAGTATGCAAGTGGCATCGCGGCGCGAGGCATCGCAGCGCGTGACATCACAGCGCGTGAGATCACAGGAACTGGCATCACAAGAAGTGACATCAGATCTTAAGCCCTCTTATATATGTTTAGCAGGTGTATCATGAGTACATTTGAGCACATTTCGAGTATACTTGCAAACCCTCCTGATTTAGGCAGAAGATTCACACTTTTGTACCTACACATAAAACAATGTTACCTTTTGTCAGTGTTAAGCTTTCTCTAGCCATAGTGCTTTAAAAGAAATAGTGATATTTAAATTATTACAACTCCTCCTCAGGGGTAGTAAGTGCTATATAAATGCTATTTATTTTGTGCAAATACTGGGAAAGACCAACACATCTGATGGTCTTGCAGTGCATGCATATCTCCTAAACAGAGCCTGAACAAAGTGAAAAGCTGCCTCTCTTAAGTATGTGTGAAGTGCTAACAAGGTGTGAGCCTTTGTTTCCCCTCTCCTGCATTTGCATCAGGTGTGAGGCTCCTGACTGCTGCCAGCCAGGAGACTCCAACAAAAGGAGGCCTGATGACCCCTGAGATTCGGCCTTTGTTATGGGCCCAGCAGGAGTCAGAAATAAGAGAGCCCCGTCCCCGCCTACACATTGTTGCAGATCGAAAGAAGATAACAACGTGCAGGCACTGCTGAAAGTGTCCCGGTGTTTGCAAATTACACCGGGACGAATTCAGCATCTTTTTTAGTTAGGCCCAACTTCTTGGCAGTGTGGACGGTGTCCACCCTGTGAAAAAAGTGGGGGGAGGCCGTCCACCCGCGTGTACCCACGACTCGTGCCCTGCCCCTACCGATGAGGAGAGTTCCCTCAACTACGGGTCAAGCATTAGAAGAAGTGACTGCTGTCTTTCTGCTGAGAGGGCACAATTGGCATTACCGAGAAGGCACATTGCACCCAGCCACCACATCCGTGGGCAGGGGTTTCCCGGATTGCTTGGTACGTTCGGCCAGCTCAATTATCTTCGTTAGGGGGCTTACTACTTCGAGTAACTTATCTGGCATGCCCTCCAGGAACGGTCAGTGCCCTTTTTAGGGTCCTTCATGTACTTCGCAAAGAAGGTGCATCATTTAGGGTCAATCTCCGGGGTGGCCGCCACCTTCCCCTCCAATGACTGTCTAGGGTATTCCCCCCCGAAGACACGCGCGCACATCTTTATGGGTTGCTGAATTTTACGGGTGACATACTCTGCCACCTTTTGATCCGGGAGCCACTCTGAGGACCTTGGATGGTATATCCCCTCCGGCTCGAACATGTCAGCCGAAGTAGAACCCTCTTCAAAGGAGCTGGAGGCCGCCGAGTCTGGGTACCACGACCTTCCTGAGTCCTCCTCATCCGAGGATCCGTCCTCGTCCATACCACCCTCCCCCATATCGGGGAACCCATCATCGGGGTCAGAATTCTGTGTGGCAGTGTCACCAGTATTCCTTGGCCAGTCTTCCTCCCGGTAGGGTGCGTTTCTTACTTTGGGCACACTCTTACGGAAGTCGTCCGATAAGCGGGCGAGCCCTTCCAGGTGCCCCATGCTACGTTTATGGGCCTTTAAGGAAGTAGAAGTTGACATGCCGCTAGGCCCTGACCCCACGTCCCCTAGGATCCCTGAACCCCCAGAGACCTGGGATGTTAGTTTGTCCATGCTTTCCTTCAGGGGTGCCAATGCATTGGAAATTGCTTGTGAAAGCAGCATGTCCACCCCTACTGGAGGGTGGCGCTGTGTGGGGTGAGAGCACCAAGAATCAAAATCACCCCGTGAAATGTATATAGGGTAGCCCCCTTGCAGGTGCTCTTAATTGTGTAGAGAAACCCTGGTATAAATACTCCAGGCAGCCACAGGCCGTAGGTCTTACAGCATTCTCGGTGTCTTGCGAGGGGTGGTGGTGGTGGTGGTGGGAGCTCCAAACTGTGCTGTGATTCAGGAGATGCTCACTGCTACTCCTTATCGCACGTTGTGAGTCTAGGGAGCGCTTCTATGCCCAGCGCAGTGCCTCTCAGCTCGCGACGCGTCCAGCTGGCCTCCAACGGGGCTAAAAGGCTCCCCTAGTGGACCCGCTGTGAATCAAAGGGAAAGAGCTCGGGCCGGAGCCTGCAACGCGTCTCTACTACCTCGAGCGTGCGCGCACAGTGAAACTGACACAAACTCAGAGTGCAACAAGGGAACAACCCTGGACAGTGAAAAATATATACTGCTAATAATTCTTAATTCTCCCCCGACCCCCCCCTCCAAACACCGTAACCCCAAGAGAGTTGTGAATGGAGAGAGGTACTTAACTATTTAGAAAACCGACTTAGGCTAGAGACAATATGTGGAAATTTGTAGGCATACAAAAGTGCCACTGACAATTCAATTGAGTGACAATGTGAAAACAATAGTTCATCTAATGACTGAAAAGTCTTAACAAACGTATTATTGCAAAATAATTTTTAATTATTTTAAATTCTTTTATATACAGATAAAAAAAATATAAAGTTGAAAACATCGTTCTACACATTTTACATACACAGTGTCCAAAACAATAGTAAATTCATGAGAAAAATAATGAATCTTGATTGTAAGACATATTATTGGTAGGAACAATTCATGAAGTTCTATACAATCTGTAAAACATGAATACATATAACTATAAATTAACAACATTAATGATTAGAATCAAGATTAGGTATCATTGTCGTTCATAATGTGAAAGGCTTAGGTTGTGTGTAGCTGATGTTGAAATGACACTACACTCGTTTCGGCGAGCATGCCTTCATCAGGAAGCAGTCACATCATTCACTAAAATCCCATAAATGTAACTTTGGCAACACGAACCACAGGGCCACAAGGAATGAAAGCTTACATCGGTGATCTGGTCCAAGCTGGAGATGACCAAGTCTGGGATGCCCGTCCATCATCTCCTTGTGTTTGCTTTGTTCGCCCTAAGTTGGCAGGGTATGCCCAGACATGGGTCCCTTGCTCACTTTGCCACTGGATTCAAGCTAGCCTGGCTGATGAGGGCTGTTAGCCCGAAACCGGTCCCAGGATGCTTGTTTCTGGTCCGGGGAAGGCATGGCTTGGCAGATCAGGCTGAACTGTTCCCATGAGGCACAGGGTCAAGACTCATTTGCATATAGCTGTGTCTGAACTGGGGTGGCGAAGTGAGCTAAAGAACGATGATGGATTCAACCCAGATCTGTGACAGGGGGTGAGTGTCTGAAAAGTTTCAGCGCTCCGTCCATCATCTCCTTGTGTTTGCTATGTCCTTCTTTGGGGCAGTGGATTTCAATGAAAGGTCCAATATGGAGGTATAGCCCAAGCATTCAAACTGAATTTATATATATGTTTTCAATGATAATTGAAATGTTGCCGGGGTCGGGAAACGCTACTTGCAGGTGCCAGGCAAGCGGGAATGAGGGACCTTCTGCTCCGCGTTGGTCGCTTAAGCATGCTTGTCTACGTAATGCTTCTACTTACGATGAGAGGGACATAACTGACAGCAGTGAAGAAAGAGGAAAGACTACAGACAACAGGGATCTATATACAAGGGACGGAACGTACTGTTATTGGTTAACGGTTAGTATGGACACTTCCCAAGGACTCATGGGACTTGAAGTTTTTACTGTATTTTTTGTGTTTAACTTTGAAATTGCTGGTGTAATAAGTGAAGAAAGATCTACATAATCCTCGCCTCCGGTCCTGACATAGATTTGCCGATGAGCACTAATTTAAGCGTTATAAAGGAACCCACCCTCTTTGCGTTTTACCTGACTGCAAGGTTATCGCCCAGACTGAGCGGGGGTTTACATAAACTTCGGGTTATCTTGTGTGTTTTTTTTCAAGTATAATTAACGGCGAGGAGCGCAACATTATGTAGGATCGCTGAGATGACGGTGAGGCTCTCTCTCGATATATATTAGTACCTCAGTTACCAGTAATCTTAATTATCCTTAATTCTATATGTCCTTTTCACAGTCCTTACTTGTGAGGTGATCCCACGTTTGACATGAGAACATGAAGTAACTAAAAAAGCCCTGCCCACCTAGCAGTTGTATGGTTAGCCACCTCGTTCTCTCTAGGGTCTCTTCTTTGTACATGCCAATGCTCAGAAGCCCAGTAATCACAGGGAGAATGGGCAGGTTGTAGTCATTGTGAAGATTACCGGTAAGTAACCAGGGAATAGCGCCCACTGTAGGGTAGCACAAGACCATGATAGTGCTCCTTTACAGAATATTTTAAGGGACCCCGAGACTCATATGTCACCAGTGTTGATAGCCCTGTGGCTGAATGGGGCTCTTGCAGAGTTGTGGTAGTGTACCACAGAGAATGCACAAGAGGTAGCTTTAAACCTGGATGGCTGTATCTACTTTTACTGCAGCCAATTTTGTAATGTTTGATGGAATGCTGACAATTTGATCTGACATTTTTATATTCACACCATGCTGTAATTTCTATAGTAACCGTTTAGTGCTGCTTATTTTAAAGCAAGTTTAACTTACTTTCAGCGGTTGTTGACAACGATCCACCAATGGCTTTCTTAGCACCAGAACTTAACTGACCAGCACGTCACTGCGGGCAGGTTGGAATATTTATGGAGAAATCGCCACCTACTGGCAGAATCCAAAATAGCAGCACTGGTCCGGAAACTGTATTTTCACCTATCATTATTTTTAAATGTGAGGAGGCTGGGCTTTTAACGAAAATCTACTGGGTCTTGTTACCAGGCAATGTAAACATTTGTCTTAATGTAGCATATTTGTTACACACATGGAAATAATATTCAAAGAGTACCATCAGAGGTGATAAAGTTATGAGGAAGACACAGAGCTCATGGATTATTATACTCTAAATGCAAAATCAACATAATTTGCAGGTTAGGTCTTCTATGGCATGTCCTGCAGTTATTTAAGGAAAAAAGGATTAGCAAACCTACAGGCCACCAGGACCATGCACCAGCTTCTGCAACGCCATCCCTAACCTTATTATTATTATTATTATTATTATTATTATCGCCCTAATCGCCATCGACTCCGAGCACTACATCCTCCTAGGGGATCTTAACTTCCACCTCGACGACTCAAGCGACACCAACACAACCGACCTCCTAGAAAGCATGAACAACTTTGGCCTCAAGCAACTTCTCACTGACCCCACATCGCAGGACACACGCTCAACCCCATTTTCACATCCAGCAACAAAATAAAGTACAACTTTGTCTCACAGCTCATTTTGAACCGATCACTACAGTGTCCACTTCACCATCTCAGGACCTACCAATACTGACACCGTGGCCCCCAGCTCCACCCGCAGCAACTGGAAAGAAATATCAGAAGACAAGTGGACCAACACCATCAACTCCCACTTCCGAGACACTACATCCGCCCCAACACAGGCTGCAAACACTTCTCCCAGTGGATCACAGAATGCACTGACGCAATCGCCCCCACCAAGCCAGCTAAATCCAAAGGACCTGCCGGAAGAGCTGAAATACACCAAACACAACTGCCGGCTACGAGAAAGGAAATGGTGCAACAACAAAGAGACCGGAGACCATACCACCTTCAAGATAGCACTCAACCAGTACCACAGCCTCCTGAAAGAAACAAAGAAGAACGCTATAGCAGACCACATAGAAGCCAGCACCAACTGCAGCAAGGAGCTCTTCGCCATCGTGAAGGAGTTCTCCAACCCTGCAGTCACCGAGGGCGACATCACCTACTCCCAAGAACTGTGTGGCACCTTGGTGGGCTTCTTCCATGACAAGATCTGTCATCTACGAAAACTTCAACCCCAAACGACAACAAACCCGAACACCTGCTCATCCGTTGGGACCCTCTCTCAACTCCAGCCTCAATCTCCATCATGTTCTCCGTGAACTCGGGAGAACCCACAGACCCCTGACACCCCCACCACATATTCAACCTTGGAAGCAAGACGATTGGTGACGAGCTTAAGAAAGTACTGAACACCTCTATCACCTCTGCCCCCTTGCCTGAGGACTGGAAACGCACTGAAATGAACCCCCTCCGGAAGAAACCATCAGCCGACCCAGCAGAACCTAAGAATTACCAGTCCATCTCCCTGCTCCCTTTACCAACAAAGGTTCGCAAGAAGGCAATCAACCTGCAACTCCCCAAACACCTGGAACACAGCAACCTCCCGGACCCCTCTCAATTGGTATTCTGAGCCAACCACTGTACAGAGACACCCTCGATCGCAGCCACCAACAACATCGGGGCCCTCCAGGACCGCAGCGAAGCAGCAGGCCTCGTCCACCTGGACCTGTCAGCCCCCTTCGACACAGTCTCCCATCACATCTTTATCAACAAACTCCACATCTGAATCCAGGGAGACTCCCTCAAAGGGATCCCCTCCTACCTCACCAGAAGAACCGAGAGAACCCGTCTCCCACCATTCACCTCTGAACCCAAGAACATCTTTTGTGGTCTCTCTCCAAGGATCGTCCCTCGGCCCCACCCTCTGCAGCATGTACATGACCCTCACCCCCCTATTGCCCCGGCCAACACCGTCAGATCGCACAGACTCAACACCATCTCCTATGCCGATGACACCCATCTCATCCTCTCATTGTCAGAAGACCCCTCCACCACAGAGCCAACTTCCACAGATGTATGATGAACCTCACTGACTGGATGAAAGATTTCTGTCTCAAGCTCAACATGGACAAGACGGAAGTCCTCGTCTTTGGGAACAACACCTCACCATGGGACAACACTTGGTGACCTGCTGAACTCTGCCCGTCGCCCGCCCGAAAGACCACACCTGCAACATATGCCTCCTCTTAGACAGCAAGCTATCTATGAAGAAACAGGTTAACCCCAGTCTCATCCACCTGCTTTCACACCCTATGTATGCTCCGCAAGATCTTCAGGTGGCTCCTAGTCAACACCAGAAAGACTATCACGCAGGCCCTCGTCACTACCAGTCTGGACTACGGGAACACACTCTACGTAGGAATCATCACACTTCTGAAGAGACTACAGACAATATAAAACTCAGCAGCAAGACTCGTCCTCCCCGGACGGACCCACATCACACCCCACCTCGGGAAGCCACACTGGCTCCAAATCAAGAAGAGATGCTATTTCAAGATACTGTATGTATCAACGGGAACTAGCTACCAGGTAGAAGCTCCTAGTGTATGCTTGTTAAGGGACAACACACTTGTGTTTCAAGAAGACCCTCTCTCACCAACCTAGTTGGTGACATGCTTCATCATCGGGTGCACAAAACCTGCTCCGCTGTATCCAAGCGTCGAAGCACACCCAAGGTGCACTCGGTACCTTGGGTGGGACCCGATGATGAAGCATGTCACCAACTAGGTTGGTGAGTGAGGGTCTTCTTGAAACACAAGTGTGCTGTCCCTTAACAAACATACACTAGGAGCTTCTACCTGG
This sequence comes from Calotriton arnoldi, assembly GCA_963921515.1. Taxonomy (NCBI): domain Eukaryota; kingdom Metazoa; phylum Chordata; class Amphibia; order Caudata; family Salamandridae; genus Calotriton; species Calotriton arnoldi. Next base: position 217,954 of record CAWUFW010003289.1, on the reverse strand, counting down.
TAGCTAGTTCCCGTTGATACATAGATTTAATCCTAGGGGAAGTGAACTGGCTATAGACTTTTCCTCTCTCTCCACTTTGATACTGATCATTTCAAGATACTGCCCATGCATACAAAGCCCTGCACAATGAAGGACCAGCATACATCAACAAATACGTGACCTTTCACCAACCCACCAGACATTTACTATCCGCCTCCCTCTTCCTCGCCACACCTCCCAGATCCGCAGAGGCAAAAATGGAGGACACTCCTTCTCACACCTGGCGGCCAAAGCTTGGAACGACCTTCCCCCTGCACCTCAGGACCGCCTCTTCAGCAATTCAAGAAAGGACTTAAGACCTGGCTGTTCGAATGAACAGACTACCACGAAGCAGTGAGCAACTCCAGCGCCGTGAGACCCTCACGGGTGATTTGCCACACTTTATAATTGATTGATTGAAAGCTAATAGATCCTGCTTATGCGGGATCTATTAACTTTGTCAATGTTTTTTTTTTTTTTTAGGACATGTTGTACAGCAGCGCGAGCTCAGGTCATGGTGCTCCACAGCAAAGTGGTTCTGGTCGACACAGAGGCAGGGCTTGCCAACAGAGAAAGCAATGGTTTACAAAGGCACCAGAAACCCCCCCCCCCCCAAATAACATTACCATACACCTCCCCAGTGCACTTATTACCATCACATTCTCCTTACATGCTGCACACATTCCAAAACAGGATGTAGATCCCTATTCACCAGCAGAGGATTTTTTTCTGGGGGTAGGGGTTGGGGAATCATATTATCCATATAGCCCTGATAAACACTGGGAACATTGCAGTGTTGACTCAGTGTTAAAAGCAAAACGCTAATCATGAACATTACCTGCGCCATCTTGTCTGGTGGAATTCTATGTGCACATAAGTTGCAGTCATTTTAATCTATCACAGCCATTTTGTACTCTGTTGGTCACCTTTGTTTCACCCTGCCCTTAATAGCATCCCTCTGACCCTCTGACCGACCTGGTATGTGTGCTGGGGGCTATAAACTCTATTGCCACAACAAACCTCAGCGCCACTTGCTGCCACAAACTCGTTTTTCCTCTCATCTCTGTTTTCAGGCAAACCTTTGGACACTCTATCCCTCACTGCACCTAGTTACACAAACAGGTTCCAAACACCAAAAAGACTCTTGCAACATGATTTATTGCACTGCAAACAGCAAGACTTGTTGTTACCAACAATGGGACCTGTTTTTATCAACAGAACGGACTCTTAGATCTGGCCGGTCTCACATGTTTTAGGCCCTGAAGCAAGGTCCAGCTGCAAGATAAGATTGTCTGTTTGACCTGGGTGGGAAGAGAATTACTGTTGGGCTTGTGTGACAACCTGCCCGGGCGGGACCCCAAGCTTGTGTAACCATGTTGACAAAACAAATGCATTGTGTCAAACCTGTATAAAAGGAAGAGCCAAAGGAGTATCAGCAGAACACTTCCCTCAGAAATCCCGGTGTCTGCAGTTGACGTGATCTCCTCATGAGAAATAAACCTTTTTCTTGTCTTCCAGTTTCCAGCGCTTGCCTCATTATTTTGATAGCGAACCCAAAGTGAATTAGAGGTGGAACCCTGCACCGGGCAGCATTGAGGGTCTTAGAAGACTCGCTGCCTTTCACAAATTGGCGCCCAAACGTAGGGGCCCATCAGCGACGCGTGGGTCTGGTAGAGAGGTCCTAACGACGGAGTGAACGACTAAACGATTGGGGTATACCTGCCTGAGAAGACCCTTGTCTGGCTGCCGATCGACTGAACTTCACCGGTTCCGAACGGACCTCTCTCCAGTGACCTGCGGTCCTGACTGGGACCTTAGAGGAACGCCGCATTGATTGTTGGAGTGCGAGGACAACCAGGCGCTGGAAGGGGAAGACGAAGAACTGTCCATACAGTCCGGGTAAGGTCGTGAAAAAACGACTTAAATTGATTGATTGAATAGTTTGATTGAAATACTAGTATTCCTTTTTTTATATTGATTTATTTGCGACATTTCCTGCTTGCAAACAACGAAGAATAGGAATATTCTCTCTCTTTGCAGGCAGCGAAGGACAGGTAGTGCAGACTTTTTGTCTAAATTGATTGATTGAGATATTCATTTTTGACCGATTTTAAATACGTCATGCCTGTTTTCTCTAGATTGTTTGATTGTAATTGTTTTGGACCCGACCGTTCATTAGAGGTCAGTCAGCCGGCACCGCTGGAAGGCACCCCTAACAAGGACATGTACGTAAAGTATGGATTAGCCACCGTAGCTTATAGCAAACTATGGCATAAATACACTAGGAAGCACCGGGTAAATCAGTGGCCACTGACGGGATCTTTCGATCCCGCTAAAATAGAAACGTTAAAATTAGCTCTCCACAAAAAGAAAACTAGACCAGCCATGTTTGACAGTTTTGGTTTATGGCGAAAAGAGGCAGCTCAAAGAAAGAAAAGGGACGAAGCTAGACAAGATAAAGAAACGCGAAAATCAGCTTACCAAGCCTGTAAAAGATTAGAAGAAAAACTAAAAGAAAAGGAAATCGATAAAAAGGAACAGGAATCAAAAATATCAGGTCAATGCCCTGTTAGAACGCCCTCGACTCTTTACCCCAAGTTACCAGCAAAACAAAGGGTAGATGATGATTTATTGTTAGGTCCCCCAATCATATACATGCCACCCCCTTACGCCCCTACTCATCCCGTAGCACAACGCCAGGACCACCAAAGTATAGCCGGAGATGGCACGATCGCCTCAGTCTCCACCGCCTCTGCTCCCACCGAGTCACCCACACCAAATGCCTCATCAAAGGATACAGTAGTAGAGGTAGGATCAAAAGAAAAAGGAGCGCCCAGGGTCCCGCGATTAAGTAAAAAATGAGCGAGCAGGCATTGATAAAATAGTTAAATCCCTCATAGATAGGAAGGAGACAGAAGAGTATGTAACTGACATATGCAACTCCTATGTTGAAAACCGCAAACAATACTTTATTGTACGTCTCTGTTACCACACTCTTACTGCATATGAAGAGAAGTACCAAGATGTAGGGCCCGAGCGGCTAGTGGCTCTCTATAGGAAGGTAGACACCGGAGATGAAGGCGACAACGATGTTACAGAACTCTTTTCATCCACACTGGAGGTATTCCGTCACCTTGTGGAACAAGGACGGATAGATAAGGACAGGACATCTAAGATAGCAGGACCCCGGTGGAAAAACCAGATAGCATGATGCCGATAAAAGAAGCTGCCCCTTATTGGGTACCTCCTAGAGGACAAGGGACTCATGACGATATGAACCATCAAGACGCTAGAGGAAGGGTGGTCTACAATTGGGTGTATCAACCATGGGACAGACAGGACATTTTGACGTTCCGTAAATCTTTACCGGATTTACGAAAGAACCCCACCGCCTTTTACACCGAGCTAGGTACCGCTCTGGGATCAACAATAATGACACTTCCCGACATAGACTTGTTCTTCGGGTTATGTTTGCCAGCAGATGTGTGGAAACAGATTAGGAAAATAGACCATACCGAACTGCTTGGTCATACCTGGGAACAACTCAACACATTAGATAAACAGCGGAACCCTGGTCAAAAACCGGTTAAAGCAATATTGGACCTCCCTGACAAAATGGTGCAGAAAGTGAAAACGCTGATCCCAGAGAAAAAGATAGACTGGTCCATAGTAACCGCATGCCGCCAGAAACCACAAGAGGATGTCTGAGTATTTCTCCAGATTTGAAACGGTGTTCTCCGATTACAGTGGACAAGATATGTCCACCGCAACCGGACACCACTTATGTGTGCAGAACTATGTCAAAGGACTACTGCCAGATGTATCCCAGAAATTACAAGCCAGCGAAAGTAGTTGGGCAGCATCTAAACCGGCGGCCATTCTCCAAATGGCCCAGTACTATGAGCATCAGAAAAACAAAAATGACAGGGCTACAGAAAGGAAAAAGAAGGACTTGAAGGAAAGGGTAATGGTAGCACAACTCCAGGGGGCGAATACAGGAAGGGAGCAATATAGGGAGGATACCAGCAGAATACCCCTAGAGTACAGCCACCTAGAAACAATTCATCGACATCATATGTAGGACGCCAAGACCTAGGACAGGATCAATGTGCATTTTGCAAAGAATATGGACACTGGAAAACCCAATACCCGGCTTTGTTAGGAGCTGGTAGGGGCAGAGGGCGAGGGAAATAGCAAGTGGACAGAGAGGAAGAGGACGTGGGAGAGGGTACGCGAGTGAAGCAAGCGAGGAAAGGCCAGGAAGAGTGAAAACATTTGACCATCCCAAACAGAATCAGTACCAACAGACAGATTATGACAATATGTACTACTTTGCATAGGACAGCCAGGGGCAAGGGAGGGATCCAGTCGAGCTCTATGTTGATCAGCAAGGCCCTTATGTTACCGCTGAGGTCCTGGGCACAAAGTCGCCATTTCTGGTAGACACGGGAGCAACACGTAGTGCACTATTCAAACGACTGATTCCAAGGGCACCCTTGTCAGGCTCACATGTGACCTCAATAGGATTTGACGTTACGCCCTCCACCAACCCTTTGTCCCGACCGATCCCTTTTAACCTTGACAACAATAGCGTTGATACGACATTCCTCCTCTCTTCCAACACCCCAGACGCCATTATGGGTCTCGACATCTGGAGCCTAGGTGGACGGGCCCCTGGCAAGTCCTGATCACCACCCGAACTGCCCTCCGAGTGGAAGGAAAACGAAACTGGCTGCATGCCCACCACTGCAAACGAGTCACTCCAACCCTGGCAACCTGTGAAGGGGTGGAGGTGCATGAGGAAGTACTCGCGAGAGACCGACCAGCTCTGAGTTGCTTCCCACAAGAAGACACCCTCGAACTATCAGAATTTCCTGACCCCACGGTGCCATCCAGGAAAGGGAACAACCTAAGATCGACGAAAGGAGGGAGCTCCAACGACCAGGCCACCAACTAAGTCAAGGTCTCAGATCGGTAGCACAGTCAAACAACGCTACCAGGAAAGCGCCAGACAAAAGTCTGTGGTCCTAACAGTTGTTGAGCTCCTCGAAGATGATGGAAGAAACTGAACACCTGCAAAACCACCGCAAAGACACCAAGACTGCTAACCTGCACAGCATAAAGACAATTGCACTTGTAGCCGCATTTCTCACCTGTCTCCTGCTAATGGTCGCACTCTGGATCATTGAAGAGAATGCACCTGCATACAGAACATTGTCACCCACCATGCAACCAACCACCAAGAAAGAACACTACCTGGTATCACTACCGCCACATCTCCGAGAACGACGCAAAGAATTCTGGAACAATTCTTTCGTGCAGATGTTGCACCAGCACAATCTTGCCACCAATGCTACCAACTGTTGGGTCTGTGGGCTGTTACCACATGCCACTGAACATTCCATCCCTTTCATCCCTTCGCCCTTTTCTATTCACGGATCTTGCCTTGCCTGGATGATGCTCCTACAAGAAAGTTACAAAGACAATGCCACTTCCGACAGAACAATCGCCCAGTTCTACAACGAGTTCTGGCGAAACAAAACAGGAAGGACAGCCGCCCCCTTCTGCCCTCACACCTTCAATGCGACATTCCAGATTAATGTCCCCTCCAAAGAACGAGAGGAAATGCAAGTGTTCAATAATCCTAACAGAGCCACATTTTCCTACCTGAAGAAAAGAAGTGCTGCAACACTGAGCCCTATCTGTGGTGAACGTCTCCGGCCTTGTATGCATTGAAGGCCGTGGGACTAAGAATGTGGGTCACAGCACCTGTAGCATTGTAAGGACTTTGGACACTGCCAACCCCCCAGCGCTTGTTGCATCACCCAATATGTACTTTGTTTGTGGAACCAAAGCCTACACCTGGCTCCCAAGAAACTGGGGGGGGGGCACGTGCTACATCGCCTTTGTTTTGCCACCAACCTACACAGCCGCTGCAGAGCATCATCGAGAAAAACGTTCTAAAGACATTGATCAAGCAGACTCTGCCTCATCACAGTTCCTCGACGCAGCAAAAGGGCTCGTCCCGCTATGGAGTCCGATGGCAAACAGCCGAGCCATCAGACATCTGTCCCAAGCGGTAGAGACCGCCCTGAACGTCACTGCTGGCATCCTCACCAACAACACTGCTGAGCTCCAAGCGATCCGTCTGGTTACCCTGCAAAATCGCATGGTCCTGGGCGTGGTACTGGCGGACCGTGGAGGAGCATGCCGCATCATCGGTGCCAGCTGCTGTGTATACATTCCTGATAATTCACCTTCTGTCTATGAAGCAATCGAACATCTCCATAGACTATCTTCAGAAATTCATCAAGGATCAGAGACTTGGACAATTGGAAGTTGGCTTTGGGGCATCTTGAAGGAGTGGGGTTGGAAAATATCAATGATTCTCTTGGTCCCAGTATTGACAATATGTGGTTGTTGTTTGGGTATACACTGTATACCACCTTTGTGTTCTCTTTGCATAACTACCTTGCACCCTAAGACTATGGACTCTCGGCTAACAAAAATGAGTAATGTATGATCCAGAGATACGGGACATTATGGAGATCGAAATAGACTGACAAGCTGGCTAGTTATGTTCAAAGGGGCCACTGTTAAAAGCAAAACGCTAATCATGAACATTACCTGCGCCATCTTGTCTGGTGGAATTCTATGTGCACATAAGTTGCAGTCATTTTAATCTATCACAGCCATTTTGTACTCTGTTGGTCACCTTTGTTTCACCCTGCCCTTACTAGCATCCCTCTGACCCTCTGACCGACCTGGTATGTGTGCTGGGGCTATAAACTCTATTGCCACAACAAACCTCAGCGCCACTTGCTGCCACAAACTCGTTTTTCCTCTCATCTCTGTTTTCAGGCAAACCTTTGGACACTCTACCCCTCACTGCACCTAGTTACACAAACAGGTTCCAAACACCAAAAAGACTCTTGCAACATGATTTATTGCACTGCAAACAGCAAGACTTGTTGTTACCAACAATGGGACCTGTTTTTATCAACAGAACGGACTCTTAGATCTGGCCGGTCTCACATGTTTTAGACCCTGAAGCAAGGTCCAGCTGCAAGATAAGATTGTCTGTTTGACCTGGGTGGGAAGAGAATTACTGTTGGGCTTGTGTGACAACCTGCCCGGGGCGGGACCCCAAGCTTGTGTAACCATGTTGACAAAACAAATGCATTGTGTCAAACCTGTATAAAAGGAAGAGCCAAAGGAGTATCAGCAGAACACTTCCCTCAGACATCCCGGTGTCTGCAGTTGACGTGATCTCCTCATGAGAAATAAACCTTTTTCTTGTCTTCCAGTTTCCAGCGCTTGCCTCATTATTTTGATAGCGAACCCAAAGTGAATTAGAGGTGGAACCCTGCACCGGGCAGCATTGAGGGTCTTAGAAGACTCGCTGCCTTTCACAACAGGACAATACCGACTTGGAGACCGTTCCCATTAAACCATCCCCACCAGTTGACACAACTAATTACCATACTGTCATTTCGAGAGCTGTAGCATACCACAAAGTGGACATGCATGTAACTCCTGAAGAGGATAATCTTTTAGTGGAGACTTTATCTAAAATAGACCTGTGCAATATTTACCAATTTTAAAGTCTATGTTAAAAACCCTCCACAGACATTTACAAAGACTTATTGAAGAGTACTTACTCAGAGTAGAGAAAGTACAAACTATTGCCTTCAGGCCCTCTTTAAATTAGGGGACACCCTCCCCATGATTCTTTAGGAGTAGCTCTTGCAAGGAAAAGAGCTGCAACACAGGCGACGGGAGATTCTCCTCTGCCTGATAAAGAAAGTACAAGAATTGATGCTGTAGGGAAAAGGGTGGCGGTAGCCAACTCAAACCACTGGCGGGCTGCCAACTTGGTGGGACTTCTCTTGAGATGTACCAGAGCACAGTGAGATGAGATAAAGGCTCTCCTCCAACATCTTCCAGATCACTAAAACGAGAGAAGAGGACCAGGGTAATGAGGGAAATCAATGCAACCATTAGGTGTGCACTGGATACAGCAGACACCGCTGTCATAGGTATCAACCCTGCTATTGTTTTATGGAGGCATGCATGGCTATGCATTTCAGGTTTTAAACAAGATATGCAACTGCACTTGCTTAACTCTCCTTTTGATGGTGACCATTTGTTCGGCACACAAGTTGATGAAATGTTAGGAGAAATAAGAAAGGACATAGAAACCGCTAAAGCAATGGGTGCACTGTTAACTAGTACCCTGCGCCAGTCCTTTAATAAACAGCAAAGTAAAGTAGGCGGTAAACCATCCACCTCCGATCAAAATTAGTCCTATCAGCATCAACAACGGGCCTACCATCAATTAGGAGGTAGAGGTTACGGCAAAGGTTCATATAGAGGCAATGAAGCCATAGGGGAAAGGTGGGGGGTACTCCATTTAAGGGTGTCCCCACCACTTAACAATGACTTCCCTCTTGTACCCCCTGACTACCCAACACCAGTTAGGGGCAGGCTTCTAGGGTTCAAGATATTGGAAAGATATCGCATCCGACCAATGGGTGCTATCCTTAGTACAGCATGGTTATTGTCTTGAGCGCATATCAACCCCACCAAACAAATCTCATTTCACGCACATCCTCAGTCCTGAACATTTACACCTTCTGAATGAAGAGGTAAAGTCGCTTCTTGCAAATGAGGCCACTGAGCCAGTTCCAAAGCAGAGGAATGTCTTCTCTCTTCTTCTTAATCCCAAAGAAGGGTGGGACTTCTAAGGCACACGTTGGACTCTGGCCTCTTAACAAATATATCCTACCTGTACATTTTCATATGGTTAACATACAGGATGTCATCCCACTTTTACAAGAAGGTGAGTTCATGACAGCCGTCGACCTCAGAGTGACATACTTCCACATTTCCATCCATCCTGCTCACTGCAAATACCTAACGTTCATGGCAAGTGGTTGTCCTTATCAGTTAAAAGTTGTACCATTGGGGGTCACAACAGCGCCATTGGTATTAACAAAATGTTTGGCGAGGGGGGGCCGCACATCTGGGAAGACAGAGTATTTATGCCTTCCTCTATCTAGACTACTGGCTGATAAAGAGTGCAAACAAGGACAAATGTGATGGAGATGCACACGCCGCTATTGACCTGCTTAACACAGTGGGATTCACAATTCATACCACCAAATCACATTTGGAACTCCTCCAGCTACAGCCCTCTCTGTGAGCGATTCTCAGCACTGTCACAGACTAGGCTTACCCCGATCCCCAAAGGGTTTCTAGTTTTCAGAGCCAACTGGCTCTTTTTCAGCCACATCATCTCCTGCCAGTCAGGACGGTAATGCATGTCAGCCTCTTGCATAGCCATTGTACCCCATGCAAGGCTATATGTGCAGGAGTGTCTTGTGTCACAGTGGTCACAAGCAGATGGCAGTCTCGAAGATCTAGTGTTGATTCAGTCCGCAGTGGCAATGGTTCACAGCAACAATTTGATGAAGGGGAGGGTTTTAATGGATCCAGTTCCGCAAGTGACAATTACTACAGGTGCATTGCTCACAGGTTGGGGTACACACATGTTTAAGTCAACAGTCCAAGGAATGTGCCCTGCTCAACAAAAAATGCATCACATCAACTTCTTAACTCATGGCGGTACAGCTGGTGCTCGGATCCTTCCTCACATACATTCGCCACAAGATAGTCCTCATAAATGGATGCCTCAATGGCCTTCGACACCCTTGAATGGACGTACATGTTTGGAACACTTGATCGCTTGGGCTTCGGACCAAAATGTTTAGGTTGGATGCAATTACTGTATATGGCCCCAACTGCCCAGGTTAAGGTAAACGTCATAACATCCCGTTGCTTCCCTCTAGGCAGAGGGACCAGGCAGGGATGCTCTCTCTCCCCCCTAATATTCGCGCTCGCCCTGGAGCCTTTAGCGGCATGGGTTTGGCAAGATCCGATTGTAAGGGGGGTTACATGGGGAGAATCATGGGAAGAACGCATATCCTTGTATGCGGATGATATCCTTTTCTATGTGTCCAACCCCCCCCGCCACGATTACCTGCCTCACACATATACTCCGCTCCTTTGGCCGGTACTCTGGCTACAAGGTAAACTGGGGCAAATCCCTATGCACCTAATAACCGGTCCCATGCCCACACTACCTAGAAGTTTGGAATTACCTCTGTCGGCGGGACATTTTAAATACTTAGGAATTCATGTCACCATTGACCCCATCCCTTTCTATCAACTGAATTTAGCCCCCCTCCTGGAACTCTTCAAGGCAGACGTGGAGTATTGGAAAACTTTGCCACTCCCATTTTATGGGCGGGCGGCGATGTTTAAAATGTTGACATTACCCTGAATGCTTTACATTCTGCAAAACGCCCCCCATCAGGTGCCAGATAAATTCTTTCAATCCATAGAATCCCTTCTCCGCTCGCTATTGTGGAACGTGGCCCCACCACGGATTGCTCTTTCTAAGTTAGTGCGTGGAGTATATGATGGGGCATCGGCCTTCCAGACATAAAGTATTACTGGGCGGTGCACTTGGCAGTAGTGAACGATTGGGTGTTTGCTCCCTGGGACGACCCGAACTATAGCTTAGAGTGAGACTCCATGGGGCCTGGGGGATTTCAAGCCATACTCTACAGTTCTCCTAAGGGCAAAAACATATTTCCCCAAACGTACACAATAGCTTGGATATGGCGCACCGCTACCTCCTTTTTGGGATGGAAGGGGATGCTTACTAACATGACACCACTATGGCATAGTGATGCACTGTCACCAGGTGCGTGACCGCCAGGGTTTTAAAGCATGGGACTTAATAGTAATTTCGGCATTGGGGGATGTTTGGAGGGATGGTAATATGCTCACTTGGGAAGAGTTAGACCCAGTATGAACTGACTGGCACTGAAGCCTTTAGATACCTCCAACTTCGACATGCCCTCAGGTCACATATCTCCAGGGAGACCCCCCTGCCAGAATCCTCCCCCTATAGGACAGAGTCCTCACTGAAGCACTACCTAAAAAGACAGGCTTACTGATATATAAAAAAATACGGTACAACTCTCCCGACATCCTCACCGCGTTGAGATACAAATTGGAGGTGGACATTGGAGGCTGTGACGATGGAGAATGGGAGGAGGCGTTGGGGACCTTTCATGAGGTTGCTATACACACAGGGTTCAGATTGATTTTTTTTGCGGCTACTGCATCGATCTTACTATGCTCGCACAACTCTCAGACGCATGGGGCGTGCCTCAACGGACCTATGACTGAGGGGCTGCGGGAACGAGGCAACCTTCTTCCACACGTCGTGGACGTGCCCAGTGATCCTAATTTTCTGGACTGACCTCCAGAAAATAATGGGGGAAGTGACTATGAACACCCCTCTCACCCCCTGACAACAGCAAAGAAGTGCATCCTACATATCTGGGGAGAGGAGCTACCACCAAAATATGCCAGGATCTGGCTCTCGATGGGCCTTATGATAGCCAAGTGAAACATAGCACGAATGTGGGGAGGGGTTGCGGCTCCGCGGGTGGGAGACTATGAGCGGGACTTAGACTGGTGTATGATCAACGAGAAGCCAATATATCAGTGAAGGGGCTGCCCGGGTAAGTGGGAGAAAATTTGGGCGGGATGGCGCTTAGATATAGGACCCACCCCAGGGCGGGAAGATGGTGAACATGACACATTCTGTGTCTAGACATGAGTAGACAGCAAAATGTGTAGACTGCCTCCCTTCAGTTTATTTTCCCATATGTGATTCCTGGACGATTCTTCCACTAATATGATGTATGAAAAGTAGTTCCGTAATGGTCTCTGTATGCTGCTTTTTGTTTTGTATACTTATATGTATTGTTTGTATCAAAATCAATTAAAAGATTTAATAAAAAAAAAAAAAATTGTCCTCATAATAACACAGTTTGACAACAATGCATGGCATTCAGAAACAAGGCGACACTCATTCCCTCTGCTATCTCGGCTAGCACAGAGCATATGGAAAAGGGCAATACAGCATCACGTACACCTCTTGGCAGAATATCTCCCAGAGGTGGACAACAACTACTTCGAGGATTATTGTGTTCTACAATTCAGCTTTTCGATAAGAAATCCACTTTATTAGGTGAGGATCTACGCAGTATCACTTTCCTGGATGATCTTTATATCCAGTGACTTCCATTATACCTCAAAATGAACATCCCGCGGTATAAGCCCTGATGAAGTTCCGAAAGGTTGTACCTAAAGGGAACGAAACGAGTTGGCTGTTTTTATGAATAAATTGTGGAATAAAAGAAGAATTTGATAAAGCAAAAAACGGACTATTTGTACTATGTTCAGTGCACCTCCTATTGTTAATAGCGTATTGAGTCTGACATGAGGTACTATAGCTATGCATGATGCCAAGGAAACGCACAACTGTTCTCACTGTTATCTGCAGATGAGGTAAAAATTGTGGAATACATGTTTTGAATAAATGAATCCTTGCAGCTTTTGGGTAAGCTATCCCCATGTGCGAGTTGAGGAAGGCTCCTGGGTAAGGTATCTGAAGGGGCTGCAGGTGAGATTTGACTTCACTGACCGTGAAACCTAGTTGGTGAAGTAGGTTTATAGTAGTTTGAGTGTGTTGCAAACAATTTTGCTAAGTGGTGTTCCTGATGAGCCTATCGTCCAGTAAGGGAAAACATGGATGTTTTGCCTGCGTAAATGTGCCGTTACTACTACTAGGCACTTGGTAAACACCCTGGGGGCTGTGGTGACCCCAAATGGCACTGAAAATTCTGTCTATTTAGCATGAATCTACGGTATTGACGATGAGCTGGGTGTATTGGAAAATCGAAGTAGGCGTCCTTTAGATATAGGGCAGCCATGAAGTCACCTTAGGGATGACATCTTGAAGTGTGACTATGTGGAAGTGCTCTGACAGAATGTACCTGTTTAGGGGTCCAAGGTCGAGGACTGGTCTTAGAGACCGGCCCTTTTGGGGGATAAGGAAGTAAAGTGAATAGACCCATGTGCCTTGTTGGTGTAATGGCAAATGTTTTATTGCTCCCTTTTGTGGAAGAGCTTGAACTTCCTGTTTGAGCAGTTGTCGCCACACAGCAGAAAAAAACAAACAATAGACTGGAGGACCGTGCACATTGCAAGCAAGAGAAGTCTCTACACCTCGCGACTGGAAAGACTTCTTCGAAGAAAAACAACTAGCGCACTTCTGAGCCCCACACTAGATGGTGGACTTATGTTAACCATATACACCATTAAACTGCATGGATGAAAGAACTGAAATAAAAAACGATATAAAGATCAAATATTTTGGACCAAGAATGGAGTACGCTTGCATATATGAACTTTGACATTAAGTAATTGACTTTCTGTGAAACATTTATGCAGAAGACGGCATCTGTGGGGTTTTGGTACTCGAACTTGTGGCACCGTACAACTTATTCCTTTTCACCTAAGACTGTGGAATGATTATTCTCTTTTAAAACTTCCATGAACACTTTAACAACTGGGATTTTGAAAAGTGATCGCTGTTCTCTGCTTAGCGGGCATGCAGCAATGGCTGAGAGAAGTAGGCGTATAGGTGTGTAGTAGATAACATACTTCGTTTTGGTCCATTGGTTTAATAGGGTCAATGTGCTACAATAGTGTACAAATCTTTTCCGCTTTGCAGCATAGCAAGCGCTTGCGGTTGGTGGTCTTGCCTCTCTAAGGATGTCCATACATTCAGAGATCCAAATTCTAAGATTTCAGGAACCAGATTGCTGGGTTGAGTTGTCTTTGATCTTGGTGCCTGATTGTCCTGTGATTCGGTGTGAGAAAGTCCTGCCTGTTTGGGAGCCTCTCATGGGGGGACTACTAACAACTCGAGTAGTGTGGTGTACCACAATTGCCTTGCCCATCTGAGAGCTATTTGAATTAATGTGCGAGGTTTGTTTGAGCTTCCTCATCAAATACAGAAATAGTGGGAGGGGTGGAAAAGCATAAGCAAAGATCCCTGACCAGTTCATCCATAGTGCATTGCCATGTGACTGCGAGTGATGAAACCTGGAGGCAAAGTTTTGAGATTTGCGTTCTCAGCAGTGGCAACGAGATCTAGGTCTGGTGCTCCCCATGCACAGAAGTACAGGAACAGTCATGGGTGTGGAATTTAATAAAATATCTACTTGTCCATGGGGCAGGTTGCTTCATAAATCCACTTGTCCTGTAACAAAATCCACTTGTTCCTTTGGTGCCATGTAGTGCGGCGACAAAATATGGCAGCAATCTCATTATATAAGAGCTCTGATATAGCCTCTGATAATACCAGGGCTCATACCATAGTAGTGTTTGAATACTTGCAATCCCCCTACGTTGCCACGTTTCCGCAGATCTACATACTGGGGCTGAAGGTAGTGGTAAGCAATAGTTACAGGGTTAGAATGACCTTATGAGTCTGTGCAAACCTACTAACTTGCATGTTTTAAGGGTTTTCAACAACACTTCTCTAATACTGAGAAATGTTGGAAATTTACTCCTGACAATGGCAGACGTAAACCTTCTTCCAGAGTTGGGGAAAAAGTGGTTGGAGGGAAAGTGAGCTTGCAAACACTCAGGTTTTCGCATGAGCAAATCTACACATGCATATTTGCTCATGCTAAAATGCAGTTCACTAATTTTCTAGAAGTACTATTTCTTGACCTACTTCTGTCCTACGTCTGTAAATTCTTGGGAATTCACGAAAGGCGTATAACTGCACTTAATGCAAGGACATATACTGTGGGTGCACTTTTGAGACTCTTTAATAATTGGGCCCCTAATTTGGTCTGGCGTTGACCATGACCTTTTGCGTTTATCAAACTTCTGTGTCTCTCTCTGTATCGGCTGGCTTCACTGTGAGTGACAGCATTCTGCTCTTTCACAAGGAGCAAATCGGCACACAAAGTAGTTTTGTTCAGTGCCAGTAACTACTGTGGCAGTGTGTGCTTTTTGAGACCAAAAAAATGTTTTGCTTTTGCCAGTGTTTGCTATAATGGTGAGGGCCCGGCAGCTCCCACACCAATAAGGTTTTACAAAAACCATGCCAAAACAATTCACATATTGACAAAACTAAAAATCTGACCACCAATTTCATACCTACTAGTTTAGCCAATGTTTGTTTATTTTTGTTTCCCATAATCTTATTGAAACTGGTTGCACTGATTTTCCATTACAAATATTTTTGGGAAATACTAGCATGCATCAACACTTGTTACTAAATGATTCTGCAAAGAAATGGTACCTGAAATTTTACAGTAGTTTAGCAAAATGTTTTTTTTCCTGCTTTCATTTTTTTTATTTGGAAAGCAAAGAATCATCAATCTTGCTTTCAAGCTTCTGCAAATATTTGCATCAAATCAGAGAGCATTCAGGGAGCATTATACATAGCTTTATATTGCTAAACTTTGAAAACATGTGTACACATTTTTATACTGGAACCACTGTCAGTAGCGCAGCCAGAGCATACAACATTTACTTACAGCGCTTACCCTAATAATAAAGGCTTTCAATTAATGAACCATAAATACAAGTTTGAACAGCATTAACATATGGACAAAAATATTACCTTAACTGCAGACAGTGCCCTTCCCGGATCCATAATGTGGTACTGCAAACTGGCAGCCAAAGGGTTTGTGCTGCAGGGGGTTGGGCCTACTTGTCCCAAGGACAAAATACACATGAAAACTTGTTGCCCTTGACCCCAAACAATATGTCCTGGGCATCGGGCTATAGGAATTCCACATCCCTGAACAGGACTTGCAAGTGACTTCCCACTCGTGAATTTTTTTTGTTGCCGAGTCCTGCAAATATAATAATCCTTTTGGTCAGGGGTGAAGAAAACAGCCACCAGTCCGTGGCTGTTTTCTTCACCCCTGACCGAAAGGATTATTATATCCGGGCCATCCGTTTACACTTTCAATTTCTGGCTAATGATACGGTGGTTTTATTTAACCTATTCAATCTGAAGAAATGCATCCTACTTCGAGGATTATTGTGTTCTACAATTCAGCTTTTCGATAAGAAATCCACTTTATTAGGTGAGGATCTGCGCAGTATCACTTTCCTGGATGATCTTTATATCCAGTGACTTCCATTATACCTCAAAATCAACATCCCGTGGTATAAGCCCTGATGAAGTTCCGAAAGGTTGTACCTAAAGGGAACGAAACGCGTTGGCTGTTTTTATGAATAAATTGTGGAATAAAAGAAGAATTTGATAAAGCAAAAAACGGACTATTTGTACTATGTTCAGTGCACCTCCTATTGTTAATAACATTTTTGGAATCTGTAACCAGGGGCACTAAAAGGTGACAAGTGCTGGAGATTTGTGCACGAGCAATCTGATATGGTAGCAGAGATATAGTGATAGTGCTATCCACTGAAGTCCGTCACCTAGGTTTGGTTGTTTGCATCAGACTCAATACGCGCCTGTTAAAAGAATGCTTAACGCATCAATGGACTCAAGCGGAAGGTCAGCTACAAGATCTTGTGTTGATCCGCCGCCAAGCTTACCACTGTCTGCAGTGGTGGAATTCCCAAACATCTTCTAACAGGACGGCCTTTTCTAGACCCAGTTCCAAAGAGAACCATAACAAGAGATGCATCACTCACTGGTTGGGGAGACACTCGCAGGAATTGACTGTACAGGGTCACCGGTCAAACACATCCTCCTATTAGTCACCTGGAGTTGCTAGCTGTTCATTTAGCGCTGAAAGCATTCCTTCCCCACCTTACTGGCAAAGTGGTTCTCATCAAAACAGACAACATGAATACCATGTATTATCTGCAGAAACTGGGGTGGGGGGGAAATCGGGTCACTTCAGCTATCTTATCTAACCCAGACTATTTGGAGGCATGCTCTCTGACACAACATTTACCTCTTAGCGGAGTACCTATGAGGGTTGGACAACGACTTTGTGGATCTCCTCAGTAGGAGACAACAGCAAGTCCACAAGTGGGAGCTCAACCTACAAGACAAATGCCCATACTTCACCTCCAGGTTCCCACAGTCCAAGAGCAGCGCACTGTGGATGAGTTAGTCAGGGATATTTGCTTGCGCTTTTCCACCTCTCCCACTTCCATTTGTCATTCGTGAACTTTGGCAGACGTCCCTGACACTCATCCTAGTGGCTTTCACCTGAGCCAGGAAGCCGTGGTTCAGCACAGTCCTAGAACTCTCAGTAGTTCCACACCAGGTACTTCCCAACTCGAGGGCCTTCTACCCCAAAATCAGGGAGCAGTAAGACAGCCAAACCCCAGATCTTGCAATCTGGCTCCTGAGGTCTTAGAGTTCAGATACTTAAATCTACCTCAACAGTGTATCGGTATTCTTAAAGAAGCAAGAAGAACCACTACAGCCTGCTATGCGTCAAAGTGGAAAAGCTTAACAGCAAAGCCTCAAGACATTGTTACCATCTCCATTTACAAACCTCTGGGTTACCCATCACTTCCATAAGACTACACCTAGAGATGGTCGCTGCTTATCTCCAAAACAGGGAACAAACTTTTCTATTCAAAATTACTGTCATTAAAGCTTTTCTAGAAGGCCTCAAAAGCTATCCCGCCTAGGGTTCCTCCAACAGCAGCTTGGAACCTCAGTGTTGTTAACCCCGTTTGAACATTTACACTCATGCCCTCTCCAGTTTCTATTCTGCAAAGTTAATTTTCTAATTGAAGTCACTTCACTCAGAAGTGTCAGTGAGCTTCAGGCATTAACTCTAGAAGAACCATTCTTCTAACTTCATAGGGACAAAGAGTACCATGTACCAACCCTGCATTCCTTAAAAAAATGATCTCACAGTCCCACTTAAATCAATCTATTGAGTTGACAGTATTCTTTCTACAACCTAATTCTGTTGTGGAAAGAGCTTTACACACCCTGGATGTAAAGAGAGCTCTCATGTATTATATTGACGGAACTCAATCATTTAGAAAGGCACAACACTATTTGTTGCATTCTCAAAACCAAATACAGGAAGGGTCATCGCTAAAGCAAGCATATCGCGTTGGATTATAAATAGGGCTCCCGGTTTTATGGTATTTATTTTTTAACATTTCCGTATGTATTTATCCATATTTATTTTTTGCCCATCTTATTGGTATTTATCCATATTTATTTTGTATTTTGCGAATATATAGAGTCATAAAGTGGTATATTTCCACATTTATTTAACTGATAAACAAACATACACTCATACTTTGCTGCCTGACGCGTTTTAGCAAATTAAGCAGCCAAATATAGAAAAACACTACACCTTCAGGTAAATATGAACATTATAAAACAAACATGATACCATACACCTGCATTTAGGGAAATCTCAACCTATTAACTTCCCATGCTGCCTATCTGCTCAGCTGTTGTCCTAGAAATCACAAAAAACTGCATGGAGTCACCCACAAGAAGCACACTTTTCTGCATTTTTTCCGCTTTTAAAAATAAATACAGACAGGAAACACTTGTTTTCTGTCTGTAATTATCTGTAAAAATCAGAAAAAACTGAAAACTGGGAGCCTTAATTATAATGCATCCAAACGTGTTATACTAAAGCTAAATAAACTCTACATATCCCTCCAAAGGCTCGCTCTACTTGCAAAAATAGAGCCTCCATGGCCTTTTTATGCAATATACCCATGGCTAACTTATGTAATGCAGCTACATGGATTACACTGCACACGTTTACAAAACATTACTGTGTAGATGTTATGGCCCATCAACAAGCCAATCTGAGCCAAGCAGTTCTACGTACATTATTTCAAACGCAACCCACACCGGTTAACCACCGCTTTGGGGAGGAAAACTGCTTTACAGCCTATGCTAAGCATGTGTATCTACAGCGACACATGCCATCAAATGGAAAATGTTACTTACCCAGTAAGCATCTGTTTATGGCATGTAGTGCTGTAGATTCACATGCACCCACCCTCCTCCCTGAACACCTGTTGTTTGCGGTTATCCACATTAAACATTACTCCATTTTTGCATGGTCATCTCAGTAGGATACATCATCCTTCAGACTCCATCACCTGCCAAGCGGAAAAACATCTAACAATGGAGTCTAGGACTATGCGCATTGCAAGCAAGACGAAGGGTCACTACACCTCGTGACTTGAAAGATGTCTTAGATGAAAAACAACTTGCACACTTCCGAGCTCCGCACTAGATGGCGGACTTGTGCTAAGCATGTGAATCTACAGCACTACATGCCACAAACAGATGCTTATTGGGTAAGTAACATTTTCCTTACATTGCATCCATAAAAAAATTTCAACGGGTACAGCAAGCCAACACTTGTTTTGGGGACCACCCCTTCATCAAGGCTGTAAATAATAAAAACACACTTCAGAAAACAATGTGCTAAAAATTGCTGTAAGTTAAAAACACTACATTCTTCCACCTTAACATTCACCCATAGTTAAAAGCTCCTAAAACTCAACTATATCTTGATTTTTTTTTTTTTTTTTTTTTTTTTAATGGGTCGAAATCTGTGAAGTGAATATCCTACTTTCCTTGTAGCCTACCATTCAGCACAGCTGTGTGGTATGCGAAAGACATTTTGGAGAGTTTAAGAAAGTTGACCTGGGCATGCATTCTGCTCGTTGCTTGCCATTGGCTGTGTAACTCACTTTTTCTGACTTTCCATCTGCTGGCTTTTTTTTGCTTTAGGCTCCCCAACTGTAGTTCGTACCTCCCCATGCCAACGCTGTGTTTACAGTATCTTTCCACAAACTCGTTTTTCTGTAATGAACAGGCCTGTAAATCTTGTACGAATCTTTTCACATTTGCTGGGCATTTCAAAGACCAAGGTAGAATGTCAAGCTTTGTCTTCGAGGGAGCCTGGTGTTTATTTTTCTTTTGGGCTGACTTCATAGTGAAAGCATTTAGAGGAAAGAGGAGTGCAGCGTACTTCCTCCATGGAGCCTGCTTGTGCCCTTTTAAATTTTATTTTAGACATACCTTTTGAGATGGCTCTTGTTTTTCAGCTCCCAAGCTACTGTCTGCTGTCCCAGTGCACCCTGTGGTGCAGTGCAAGCGCCGCCTCCTCCACTGCCGCGCTTTCTGACACTTCCTCTCTCCCCTTGCAGGCTTCCTTCCTCGCAGGCTTCCTCCGCTCCTCACCCAGGATACTGGCACACCTTAAACGTGTACGGATCACCTTTTTTCACAGTACAGGCAGCTTTTATAACAAGCTCTTAAATGTTCTATAAAGTATTTCAGCGCTTTATAAGAGCACTAGTTATATTGCTCAAAGACACTTTTTTTTATGGCACTGGGGAGGTTACATGGATCACAGGATGTTGAGCCGACGCCAAGACTCGAACCTGGTTCCCCAAGACAGCAGCTCTTTCCGTTACTTCACATCTCTATTATAGTCATCTACTAACATGTACAAAAAGCATTGACAAACACAAAAGGTTTCGCATAGGCAAAACCTATTGACTTTGCCGATGCTTGTTCTTCATTATTACATATAATACGATCAAGATGTGCGCTGTGCGAAAACCTCTCTAGCATCTGATTTTACTAAAATGTTGTCCATGTAGAATAGCAACCCAGGCCATCAAAAGGGTGCACATAACTGACTTGCCTCTTAGTTCACTATTGGTATTGTCAGGGTAGGTGGAAGCAGGAACGTTTGAAAATTCATGTTTAAAAACTATTTCCTGGGGCGTGGCCAAGATGGCGGCGCGGTAGGACGCAGATTCATGTCCCTCTGACGCTGCCGTTCATTAGCCTTGTTCTATCGCCTGTTCCCGGGGCCATCCGTCCACGATTTGGCTAGACAGGTCACCGGAGGGGCTCAGAGATCCTTTGTGGCGAGTAGCGCTGGTGTACGCACGAAGCACCGACGCTTTCGAGCCTCCGTGTGAGTGAGGCCTACACAGTCCCGCCCGCGGCCTTGGAGGTGATCCGGACCTCGCCGGGGCCTGGTCCCAGGACGAAGCGAGTGCCCCACTGCGTGAGAGAGGGAGATTGCGGCATATCGAGAGCAGACGCTGAGGTCCGGTCTCCCGGCAGAGGTGAGAGCGTCTAACAGAGACGGGGCACCTGGTACCAAGTGAGGCCTGTGTCTGTAGCTCCGAGGAGCGCCATTGCTCGGTGAAGCGGCCAGACTGAATTCGGCCTCCGGGCTGCCGCGAGGCATTTGTCCGCTTGCCCTTAGCGGGGGCCCGGGGTATTCAGAGTAGCGCGTGGTCCGGGCAGCGGCCCGGTTGCCTGCGCCCCCGGCTGACAGCCCTGGCTGAGTGAATCGGAGGACTGTGAGCGCGGTAGAGAGGTCGGGCCTGGACTGGGCCTAAGCGGTCCGCAGATCGGCGGACGGAGCACAACTTGAGCACGGCCCTAACAGCCACTGATCTCCGGAAATCTGCCCGGTATGTAATTGATCACCGGCGTGTCTGAGGGGTGCAGCGCCAAGGGCACAGCGCTATCGACCCTGCCTACGGAGGGTTTGTTTTAACGGCGCTGGTGGGAGAGCAGTGCGGAAGACACCTGGGCAGAGGGCTGAGCTGCCAACCCCGCCGTTTGTGCTGCCTTCATCGGCTGAGAGAGTGGGCCTGGTGTGGGTCCTTAGCGGTCCGCGGATCGGCGAACGGTGCTGGGGGTACGGTGAAGAAATCGGGTCTAGACTGGGTCTAAGCGGTCCGCAGATCGGCGGACGAGGTACAGCTTGAGTGTGGCCTTAACAGTCAGCAGACTCCGGAGATCCGGTGTGTTTGAGGAGCACAGAGCCAGGGGCACAGCGCTCTCCACCTTGTCCTTGGTGGGTTCGATTTGACGGCACCAGCAGAACTGCGCGCAGGGAGAGAGGCGTGAGGCATCTGAGCAGTGGGCCGAGCAGGCGGAGAGTGGCTATCGGACAAGAGGTGGAGAGAGTAGACCGGGTGTGAGGCCTTACCGGTCCGCGGATCGGCGGACGGTCTGTTTTGGAGAGGTATTGTTTAGAGGGGCACACGGGACTCCAGCGATAAAGAGGTTCGCATGGTCGGGGTTGCCCGTACCTACATTAGTACCTAGTGTAGCAGCTGGGGCCCATCGTGCTCGCGAAGGAAGGTGCACGGCATGGCAGCAGCACGCGCTAGGAAGGAGAAGTCGCTGAAGGAGCTCCTCCTAAAGCAGCCCGGGCAGTCCGCGACCCAGGGTGAGCAGGCGGCCACCACGATGGAGGGCGACGAGTCCCCAGCGACTAAAGCATTTATGGTGGAGCTCTTCACGGCCATAAAGGACGACATTCAAGAACTCTGGTCCCAATTGGCATTGGACTTGAAAGAGGTGCGTCGTGATGTGGATGAAAATCGGGTAGAGAGTGGCGACCCTCGAGGAACACGACGTCAGCAGGGATGAAGAACTCCATCACCTGCAGCAAGACATGCTACGCCTCAGAGAGCAGAACATCGATCTCCAGGCTCATACAGAAGACCTGGAGAACCGTTGCAGGCGGAACAATGTGAGAATCAGGGGCGTTCCATGGAAGGAGGAAGGGGACGATCTCATGGCATATCTCAGTGCACTATTCCAGCAAATCCTTGGGGAAGATGAGGTATCAGACATTCAAATGGACCGTGTCCATCGGGTGGGCCTCCCACGAGGTAGCAAAGCGCCTCCCCCTGACATTCTCGTGTGTGTTCACGATTTTCAAATGAAGGAACGCATTATTCGGAAAGCGCGGGAGGCCCAACCCATACAATTTCACGTACACCAACCAGCCATATTCCAGGATTTGGCGACCTCCACACTCATCAAGAGACGGGCATTTAAAGCGGTGACCACTCACCTGCGTGAGAGCAATGTTCCTTACTCGTGGGGCCACCCCTTCCACCTTATATTCAAACATCAGGGCAAGCTGCTGCAAATCAGATCGCTGGAGGAAGCACTGGAGATCCTTGGTCTCGAGAATACCAATTCGACGGAGGGGGCTGAACGACACAGCGCGCACGCCGCGCCACGGGTTGGCAGCGAGTGGGCAAGACAACGCCAGTCAAGAAACCCGACCAGGCCACGAGGGATAGAGAAAGAGAGGCGGTGCTTTCCACCCTATCGCAAGCATCGGAACGCCCTGCCACCCCGTGAGGTATGCAGCTGATGGCCCTGGGGTAGGCTCACAGAGGGGCGCCGGGGGGACGGAAGGGAATGTTCGGTTCATTTTCCTGACTGTTCTTCTGCGTCGAGGTGGACACTTGTCAATCCTTTCACAGACTGGACAGTAGTCTCAGCCACGATCCCCTGGACTTTACCTTCTGTGACGGACTTTGGTCATGTTCTTCTTTTTGAATTCTTTCCTTCTAGATGTTTTAATGTTTTCTTTTTTTTGGGGATGGGGTTCGTTAGGGTTGCAGTTGGGGATCTCCGCACCAGTTCACGTGCCAGGGCGGCCTGTTGATGGGCGAGTCAGGGTCTATGTTGAGGATCCAGGTGATGGTCAGACGAGGGGCTAGCACCTTTCATCGCATCTATTCTGGATAGTACATGGGTAGGGATCTGTAGTGAGCCTAAATGTGTGTGGTCTAAATAACCCTGTAAAACGAGCTGCAGTGCTTTCCCTCCTTGAAAATGCTGAGAGTGACATTTGCCTCCTCCAGGAGACGCATCTGCTCTCCAAAGATATTATGCGCGATAGGCGATTCCTGCAACAGCTTTGGTTCGCTGGGCCGTCCAAGAAAAACGGGGTGGCTATTTTACTGGGAGCCCGTTGCCCGTGCAAGGTAATATCGACTGTGGCAGAAATAAAGGGGCGACTGTTGGCCATACGGGTACAATGGGGGGAGACACACCTTACTATTGGGTCGCTTTACGCCCCCAATGAGAAGCAGGAACCCTTCCTTCTCTCAGCCTTGGCGGAGGTTGTCTCTTCCCTGGATGGCGCGGTTCTGGTCGGGGGAGATTTGAATCTCGTGATGGACGCAGGGCTGGATAGGTCGGGGCAGCGGACACACCAATCTGGGGCTCTCATCGACGGGGAGGGGATGGCTGGAAGATGGTGGATTGCATGATGTGTGGCGGGTTCAGCACCCCACAGAGCGAGACTATACATATTACTGTGCCGCGCATAAAACGTATGCGCGGCTCGACCACTTTCTGGCCTCTACTTCACTCATGTCTAGCCTTCATTCAGCCGCAATTACCCCCCGCTCTCTCTCTGATCACGCCCTAATTTCCGTCCTTTTGCCTGCGCAGCATACACAAGCATTTCCTCCTGGGTGGCGGCTTAGGGAGAATCTATTGCACTCTGAAGATGTGGTTAAGCGCATGCGAGACACTATAATACACTACTTCCAGGTTAATGATGTAGGGTCCACTTCACTGTTAGCGGTATGGGAGGCCCTGAAGCTTGTAGCACGAGGGGAGTTTATCGCCATTGCGGCAACTTATAACACACTACGCAGGGAAAAACGCGCTGAGTTGGAGAGAGAGGTAGGAGAGCTAGAGCCGATCCATAAGCGCACAGGGGCTCCGAGGGTGTGGCGGGAGCTACAGAATCGCAGCCGTATGCTAAAACACTTAGATCTGGACAGAGCGGAACATGCCCTCTTGTGGCTGCGACACAAATTTTACCTTAGCAGTGATAAGTGCGGGAAGATGTTGACCCATAGGTTGCGGGCTAAGACGCAGACGTCCTTAATTCAGGCGGTGAGGGATCACTCCGGTATTGAACAGTGCGCCGACGAGCAGATTGTTGACGCCTTCCGTAGTTTTTATAACCTTCTTTACACAGAGCAAGACCCGCCACCGCAAGACCCGAACGCATATCTGAGCAAGTGTGGGATAACACCTCTTCCCAGAGCCGTGACAGAGGAACTTGATTCTGAAATCCGCATCGAGGAAGTGATTTCGGCCATCTCTAGATTGAAATTGGCCAAATCGCCGGGTCCGGATGGATTCCCGGCCTCATTTTATAAAACGTTTTGTGCGGAGCTGGCTCCCTTTTTAACCAGATTGTTTAATTCCTTTCTTAAAACGGGGGAAGTGAGGCCTTCTATGTCTGAAAAGGCGATCTCCGTTATTCTGAACCCTGGTAAAGACTCACGGGAATGCGGGTCCTACAGACCTATTTCGCTTCTCAACATTGATGCAAAACTCTTTACGGGAATTTTAGCGGCGCGCCTCAATCCCCTTATGGCCGACATTATAGACCCAGATCAATCGGGTTTTATCCCCACAAGGCAAGGGGGAGACCATGCCAAAAGGCTTTTACACCTCATCGATCGCACACAGCGGTCCCGAAAACAGGCCTTTCTCTTATCAATAGACGCCGAAAAGGCCTTCGATCGCGTAGGTTGGGGCTATTTATTCGCAGTGCTGCGCAGCTATGGGCTCGGTGATAACTTCTTACAATGGATCAGGTGCATATATCGTGCGCCTAAGGCGTTCGTGCGGGTTAATGGGTGCAGGTCGGCGTTTTTTTCCATCGCCCGGGGGACACGGCAGGGTTGCCCCCTGTCCCCGCTTTTATTTGCACTCTATATGGAGCCTTTCGCTCAGTTGATCCGAACTAACCATAGTGTCGTTGGTCTTAAGTTTGGGGCAGACGTCCATAAAATTAGTCTGTATGCGGACGATGTGATCCTCTCTCTTACACAGCCTCGGACGTCCCTACCCGCTTTGCTCGATGAACTCGCCGCATTTGGGAAAGTCTCGCGATTTAAAGTAAACCTAGGTAAATCATTGATCTTGAACCTCTCAATTCCCCCTGCTGACGTGGAGACACTGCAAAGGGATTTCACCTTCCACTGGACGCACACGGACAGAACATATCTTGGGGTTAAGTTGACTCCGACCATTACTAAGACGGTCTCGCTAAATTACGCACTGTTGATAGAACACACGACCAAGGCGCTGGACGCATGGTCGCGCCTTTGGTTGGCATGGTTCGGGAGGATAGCAGCGGTGAAAATGACGGTTCTCCCGCGCAACCTGTATATTTTCCAGATGCTCCCGATGACCCCACCGCCTGGAACGCTCAAGAAACTACAGTCCCTCATTAATAGGTTTGTGTGGGAGGGGAAAAAGCCACGTCTCTCTCTCGCTCAAATGACATGCACGAAGGCTCAGGGTGGATTGGGTCTTCCTCTAATAGGCGGCTACTACCAAGCATCGTGCCTTCGCTACCTACTGGAATGGAATAGGCCTCTGTCCAGTAAACACTGGAATTTTATGGATCAATCAGTCGCTGGTGCGAACATTTGGAGGGAACTGTGGTTACCCCGCAAACATAGAGCATGGGGCTATACTCCTCCCCTGTTACTTCGCCTACCCTCAAGGTGTGGGATAGAGTAGCCTTATCGAAAGGGTGGACGTCGTTCCCATCGCCTATGTCCCTCATTGTAGACAACCCTGATTTTCCACCGGGACAGGCATCGACAGTGTTTCAGAGGTGGTGGGAGGAAGGCTGCAAGAGGGTTGGGTCCCTTTTTGATACGGAGGGGTTGATACCCTTCGACCAACTTCGGAAGGATTATGATCTTCTAGCAACGGGCGCATTTCCCTATAGTCAGATCTGTCACTGGGTTACTAGGCCCGTCAACTATCCCCGCATGTCTAGACCCCTCACTTTGTTCGAAAGGTGGTTAGTGCGCAAGACGGATGATCGCCGGCCTATCTCCGAACTATATTCCATGCTTATGACACACCCCTCTGGACACCGTACGCGGGCGCAGGTGCGATGGGAAACGGAATTGGGTAGGCCCTTAACCCCTAAGGAATGGGAGCACATTTTATACAGGGCACACCATACTGCACCTAACACAGCTGGGACGGAATCCGCTTTTAAAGTAGTTACATACTGGTACTACACCCCTGCCCGCGTGCACTGCTGGGACCAGAACAAAACTGATCTCTTTTGGAGGGGTTGCGGGTTAACTGGAACTTTAGCTCACCTGCTATGGCACTGTCCGAAACTGAATCGCTATTGGACAGCTTTTCTTGATGATATTGATGCTGCGTTTCAGATTGCACTGCCCCGTTCCCCAGAATACACACTACTAGGCCTCTCCCACCCTAAAGCCTTCCCGTTGAGGTCCCTCCGAGGTAGGCAGATAGCATTAGCGCTGCTGGCGGCCCGACAAGTTATCCTAGCTCTGTGGGGGACGACTACGACGCCTGAGGTAATGGCTTGGGTTCATCGCTTGTGGCAACTCCTAGCTATGGAACGCATGTCGCTCAGTATGTAGGGGAAGGGACAAGATTATACGAAATTATGGGGCCCCTTTTTGCAATTACTAACGAAAGACCTGAGAGAGGTGACATGCCCTAAATACCTACAGATCCTCAAGTTGCTGCCACTAGAGCCTCTTGGTCACATTCAAAGGTTGGCAGGTTGAGCATGGACCCTTTAGCGAGTGATGCTCGATGATGAGGGCTTACGGCGTAAGGTAGTGCTGGTGCGGAGAGAGGTGGGGGGTGGGATAGTGGGGTGGGGGGGATTTTTGTCTGTTTTCGCTTTGTTTTCTTTTGGTTTCATTTTGGTTGCTTTAAATTGGAAGTCAACACAGATGCCCTACACTTTCGCTTACTTCGCGGCCGGCCTCCGGGTTGTGTGCCTACAAGCTGTGTACTCATGCTCATTTTTCGCTCTGCCGGCCTTGAGATGTAGGCAGGAAGCTGTGTTTATATATCATGATTTCCGCTCAATAAAAATGATTGATTCTAAAAACTATTCCCTAAAATAAAAAAAAATACTTGCACTGATTTAGTCTGATGTACTGCTACTACTAAGAAGAAACAGTTCTGCATGTGTATAAAATACATTTTTGGAATTTTTGAAGAGGCTTTTTTATATTTTACATGTCTGTTGCAGAATGTCTGTAAAAATGAAGGTGTCCCAAAAGTTTACTGTGCATGACACCTTAGTTGCTTTCTTTCTCGTCGATTAACTTGTAAATGAATGCTTGCTCGTTTTGAACTGCGGGCTGCATGCAAAGGTCAGGATTGCGCTTGCGGCCCCCAGACTATAGATCTACAGGGACGTTCGAGTATAGATTATACAGAAATAAAACGCAGTAAACGCTGGCTGTGTCCTAATGCTTCATCTTTACGTTCGATCATTTGCAACATGGCTAAAAAACATTGGCAAAGTCAATAGATCTTGCATAGGCAAGACCTATTGACTTTGCCAATGCTTGTTATGTATTTTAGATAGGAAATAGATCATCACTGTACTATCTTGGTTTTAAAAAAAAGATTTACAAGAATACAATCTTAAATTGCATAGAGATTTGCACATTCTTCACGATAGCAGGTTGCGTCTTAAGAGTTGGAAGTGTATGTTTGGCCAGAAGCAGTTTTAGTAATTAGGATCTGTAATTAGTGAGGAATAGTATTCGTCTCAGACCTAATCTTGTAAGGGCTTATAAGGATGCACAGGGATCCAAAATTTAAGACTGGGCTCTTTAATTTCTTGTTGTGTGTGTTTTATTAGAAATTTTAGAATATTTGAAATTCATGCTAGATTTTGCCTCAGTTGCAGAACTTAATACAAGACTTATTTAAAAAGTACGTTTTGTGAGTAGTGAAGAGCAGAATATAGCTTTTGAAATGATTAAGCGCAACTTAACCTCTTTAGTGCACTACCTCCCCAGTGCATCTGTCGGCCTTTGGCTTCCTGAGCAGCCAGAGTGTTTTTGTTTCTTTCTTCTTTTCTTGTAATGACAGTCCGCGCGCAGGGCGCACTGACTTTCATTTCAGGACGGTGAAAGTAAAATGAGCCGATGGGCTTGTTTTACTTTCACTGCATCTGTGCTCGGGGGCGGGGAGAGGTATCGTTGGAAAGCAGGAAAGTGCTTGCCAAACAAGGATCCATCAACTAGGCCCAGAGACATGGGGAAGGTGCCACTTAGGCAAGGGCTTGTTCTCCCCTCACCACAGTGAAACTTTGTTTTTCTTCTCACCCTGGGGGGTGAGTATGGGTGATGTACACCTGGTCTACCCCCACCTCAGTGAGCAGAAAGCCCACTAGCCCCCAGGGATACAAAAAACATGTATGGGTGGGGGCTGCCCACCATGGGCATTACCCCAACCCAAAATAAACCATCAGCAGTCTTTCTGCTGGGAGAAGGTGGACGACTTAATTACCCCCAATTTGACCCACGGGTGTTGGCAGAAAGCACCCCCCCCAAACACCAGGGATTTCAAAACATATAAAAACGGGGGGTGGTCTCCCCTGGCATGGAGCCTTACCCTGCTCTGGAAGGTGCAATAGTGTTTTTCTACCTCCCTGGGGGCAGATAGGATATTTGTCACAATTGGGGAAAATTCTCCGAATCTACCTCCCGGGAGGTAGCAAGTTCACCGGACGCCAGGGATTTTGCCTTTAGAGCAAAAGGAAGTAGTGTGGGCGTAGTACTCTGGCATCGGCCACCCTCCCACCCCCCCTTAATAGCAAGTGATCAAATTATGACTCAATCAAAAATGCTTATCAAAGGAATTTAACTATGATCAGTTTTTAATTTCTAATGAAGCAACAAAATGAGCAAGTAAGATGCTCCTTATAACTGCGCAGTGTTTGTTGATTTTGAAAAAATTTACTGGGGTATATAAAACTGCTCATCGTATGTCACTGTAAAGAATATGATTTGGAAAACCTGCTAGCACTCATATCAACGAGTACATCAAATGGATTAGGATACCAATAATTGACTTAACTGGACCTCATTGTACTCCTAGCAATATATGCATAGAGCCCTGAGAGAGATGCAAAAATTGTCGATATAGCACATAAGACAAGTCACTAAAAGGAGCTTTAAAAAGGGAGTTGAAGTCTTTGGGCTCACCCTTACATGTTGTCCATTTAAAATCCTTTCCCTTCATGTGTATGAAAGTGCACAAAAAGGGGGCTGTTGTAATTATAGTAATGTTTCACAAGGCAAAGCACAATAAGTTTGTCCCATCCAGTGGTAAAAGATAGTAACTTATCAGTGTTGAATCTGCCTTCTCAGACCCCATCTGTTAGATAGATTTTGTGTGCATACCTCTATATGAAGAGATGCTCGAGTAACGTGCACTCACAACATCTAAACAACTCGCTGGATTGATTAAAATGCCAAAACAACCTTGCATAAAAGTTGTGAAGGTTAAGCGCACACATTGACCTCCAAGAGAATGTTTTCGCAGTAACAGGAAAAAATGGTAGTTGCAACCATCTTGGGGAGTCTACAAGAGATATGAAAGAAACTACAATAGGAGGCAGATGTTCGAATGCTTATTTATTCTCCAATGTAATATACATGACTCAGTTGGATGCCTGTTATACCAAATACATTTGCAATAGTGATTGTGAAGACAATCTATTTTGTATACTACAAACAGAGGACCACTTGGAGAAAAAACACGTGAAAAGTGCACATAGAACTATTAGAACATCTACTTCTCTTCACAGGATGGGGTTCTCTGTGGTGGTTACACTTGATTTTTCCCAATATCAACCATTGTGTGTCACTGCTGGGTGCATCACACAATACTCCGTAAGGTGATATAATATACTCATATTATCCCTGTAAGAAATTGGGTTATTAATTGAGCGGAGTAAGTACCCACCTCGAGTAATAATCACAGTCCTTTCAGAGTGAACCATTATGTCACTAAGTTAACTTCAGCCCAACGCCCTGGTAGCTATGGCACAAAGTAGACAGGCTTGAGTTAGAGGCCATGTGTAAAGTATGTATGCAGTACTAAAACAGTAATAAAGTTGAAAGGCAAAATTCCAAAGCAAATTAGAAAAATAGAGTAAAATTTTATAAAGCAACACACTGACAAATCCAATGAGGGGAACCAGAGGTATGAATTTTTAAAGTTTTAAGTTGAAATAGCAGCAAGAAGCACAACGTGCCAATGATAGTCAGTCACAGCATAACAGGATTTGGGTGCGATTCGACGCTCAGCGCGTTGGAATGTGGGTCAGATACACTTACGAGGTTCATCCTGGTCAAACATTTTACCTTCCGACTTTAGTCCTTTTAGTCACAAAATGCCACAACTACACTTTTAAAGACCCCAGGACCTCAGGGTAAGGAGGCGCTTAGATATTTGCAGGGTGTCACGCAGATGCAAACAGGAGAGCCTAGTCCAGGTCCATTTGCCGCTGGGCAGTTGCAGGAAAATTACTCTAATAGCTTGTTTTGTAACTGTAGCTTTAACAGGAGGTCAGCCTAGTGACTCTTGGAGGCCACTTCTTTGTCATGGATGCAGGAGAGGAGAGCAAGTCCAGTCATCTTGGCTCTTCTCAGGTCTCAGTCGGTTCAGTCCTCTTGTGATCTTCCACAAGTCCAAGGGTGTTTTGGAGTGGGTCCCTGAAGGTGCCACATGTATGCATGGCACATGCTGGTGGGTGAAAAGGATCCCTGGGGACACCGTAACAAATGGAATAAAGGTTCCCGGGCTAACCCAACCAACTTTGGGCATTTTCATGATGGCCAAAGTCTTTGGCCATACTAAAATTGGGCTTTGAGGGCTGCAAGTGTATAGGGGGAAGTGTACTGTGGTAATCCTGGTGTCCTCCCACATCTAACATTAAAATCCAGTTTTAGATCGTCCCTGTACCCCCAACAGCCGCAGAGACAGAAGTCTGGTGAAATCAAAGCTGAGCTTTTAGCAACCAGACAGTGGAATCTCAGTGTTTTGGCATTCCGTTTCCCTTCTTTGAATTGTGCACCAAATATTTTTTGTAAACCCATCAGACCTGTCAAACAGACTCACTAATATTGAAGAGAGTCCCACTGCGATTGGCACCTGATTGGGTAGAAGGACAACAGAAGGGCCCTGCCCAGGTAACATTTGCCTGTGACAGGAGAAGCCTCTTTGAAGTGCATCCCAGGTATCCCTGTAAAAAGCCCCAGCTGACATGCCAAGCAGGATATGACATTTAAGCAGGATTTGACACGTTAATGTTAAGTAACCTCCCAGCCCCCCATTAGCTTATTGTTTAAGGGTCAGATGTTTTATCTCTGCCCGTTAAGGTCAGTCTATTGTTTTGCTCCTAGGAGCAAGTCCACACCTCATTTCTGGATGGCCAAAGTAGGAGAACAAAATGCATATTTAGAAATATTAGACCAATTCCGTTTTATGTCGTCCAAAGCACTCTTTATTTTTCTTATAAATGGAACAGAGTTGCCAATGTTTGTGAATGCTAATTGTGCGCTGCACTTCACATACATTGGATGAACTTTTCTGACCTTTTGGGTTCGCACCTCCTGAAACAGCGGGTGCAGTGGATGTGCACGCAACACTTCTTTTCTATGTTTTATAACCAAATGAACTGGTGATAAGGAGTGAGGTGCGATTGTTACTTTGACTCGCTGTTTCTTTGATTCGCAAAATGCAGATTTCTTTTCCAGGGACTATAAGGCAGGGCAAAGATAACTTTTTAAAGCTTATGGGGTATTTTCACTGCAAGGACATGTTTTTCATTATACCTTTACATGTCCTGCTTTTAGCCATGCACCCTGCCTTTATTTACAAAAAGCATACCTGGGGTTAACTTGTAAATATTTAAAAGAAAGATTTAGGCCTGTCAAAAGGGCTTATTTTGATAGGTCGAATTTGCAGTCAAAACCTACACAACTAGGCTACTGGCAGCAGGCCTGCAGCCATGTTTACATTTTCACTGTATTGGATTTGCACACTGGGTGCTGTAATCTATTTGTCAGACCCACCCCCCTCCCATGGATTTTGCAGTCTGGCTTGCCAAATTTTGCGGCCTCAAAATAAAACAAGCATTGGAGGCGTATTGATCTGCTCTGAAAACCTAGCAGTTGCATTAGGCAGGTGCGGCGTGTATTTTAAGCTAAAATTTGTTTTTTGTAATGGCTCAAAATTCATCTAGAGAGAGCTTATCTGTTGTTAAAGCACTATTTTCACTGGATCGAGACTCTGCCTCAATTCCTTCATCTGAGGAGCGCTGCGTTACGCTTGTGATTATTTTTTGGGACTAAGTTGCATCTATGTGCTCCTCCTTTCCAGAGGCTCGAGAAATGTCCCTTGTCTGGATGCGTGGTTTGGTCCTTCTAATGAAGGCAACAGTTTAAATCCATCGAATGGGATGAGCTGCAGGTTTGTGTGTCATCAATTAAGTGGGGCTCTCCTCTTGATCCGACTGCTCCTTGTATTTTTGAGCTTGGAGCTGTCAAACGTCTTCCTGTATTTAAAGAGCCGCTCAATAGCTCTTTTGCGGCGGCTCAGGTACCACAGAGCTGGAAACATGCCTTGGTCGTTCCATTGCTTAAAAAGCCTTCTCTTGATCCTTCTAAGTCAGAGAATTGGAGGCTGATCTCTTTGCTTCCTTTGCTTTCGAAAGTAGCAGAGAAGCACATCAATGAGCAACTGTCAGGATTCATTGAGGAAAGGGATCTTTTACATAGAAAGCAATCTGGCTTCCGCCCGCGGTACAGTACAGAGTCGGCTCTTCTGTTAGCGTTAAAGTCTATGTGCCAGATTATGGACAGAGGGGATACCGCAGCTTTATTGCTGCTGGATTTAAGCATGGCTTTTTTACACCATATCCCACGGCCTCCTATTAGAGCAGTTGTGGCGTTACGGTGTCTGCCACAAGGCTTTAAAGTGGTTGGCATCTTTGTGTGGCCGTTCCTTCCAAATCCTCCAGAAGCCTTTCTATTCTAGGGTGGCTCCATTGTCGCAGGGGTTGCCACAGGGCTCCTTGCTGAGCCCTACCCTATTCAACTTATATATTCTCCCCCTGGCAGACCTCATCTTGCGGTATGGTTTTGAAATTGTAGCTTACACCGATGACACCCAGTTGATTCTCACCTTGTCAGAGAACTCTGCTGTTGCTGCTGATTCTTTGATGGCTTGCTTGTCAGAGGTGGCCCAATGGATGGATCTCAATTGCCAGAAGTTAAACGCAGGTAAGACGGAGGTCCTGATCCTCGGTAGGCATCCCTCAATATGGTCCCCAGCTTGGTGGCCAGAGTCTCTAGGTTCTTTTCCACAGCCTAAACCTAAGGTTAAAGACTTCGGTTTTTGGTTTGATGAAAAACTCGCATTGGATAGTCAAATCACAGCCTTCGCTGGCAAGTGTTTTGGCATTCTTAAATCCCTCTAAAGCCTTATCCATCTTTTACCTCTCTCGGTCTAGAAGACAGTGATTCAAGCTTTAGTGGTCTCTCGACTGGACTACTGTAACATCTTATATATGGGAGTTTCTCAGCCTAGGATTTAGAGACTCTAGCATGTTCAAAATTCGGCGGCTCGCCTACTGCTTAGTCTCTCAAAGAGTGCATTTATGGGTACGGCACTTTATAAATTGCATTGGCTCCCGGTGGAGAAACGCCTTTACTTCAAAGCTCTTTGTTTCTGCTATAGGATTTTCGGTGCAGGTTCCCAGAGTAAAGAAAGCTCGTTCTGGCGGAAGATCTTTTAGCTCTCTTGCGTCTAAGCTCTGGAACTCTCTTCTGCTGCTGCTGAGGTAATCTCCATCAGAATCTTTTGTCTCAGAAAAGTCTTAAGACCTGGCTTTTCAAATAGGCTCGTCTCCCTTTGTGTCTATTTTCCTCAGTAGTTCTTGACCTCTTAGCGTTGGGACACTCCTCTTAGGAGTAGCTATAAGTTTTATAAATCATACTAATTCATTGGTAAAGCCAATGGGTCTTGCCCATGGGCTAGCTATTGGCTTTGGCAATTGGGTGGAGGTGGCTAATGGAGATGGGGCAGGTGGGGGTGAATGACAGGATGATTTTAAAAAGCTCTGTAAAGCGGCCAACACTGGCTGATTCTTCGCGCTTTTAGATCGAGATTGCAGAAACTGGACGGGTGGGAGAAGGAGGAAAAGGCGCCGGCTTCTTTTGCTGCCAGACCATTGCTTTTCATTTCATCTGCCATGCAACCCTCTAAATTTGCTTCACAACAGATTGTCTCGTAAATCACCCAAAAACCAAATGGCACTAAAGCATTCCAATACAACATTAACATTTGCTTAACCAGCACAGAAAAAACATTTAAACAAAGAACTGCTTTTTATTAGAGGCTGCAAGATGCATAATCCATGAGCCCAAGAAACATGGGAGCCAGCGGATATGCAGATGTTATTTCATTAGCGCCGGGCGGCCTTGTTAGAAAGGGTTTGCATCTGAAAGGCTTGGGGGGTGAATAGTTGCCTGACCCTGGTGGGCCTGTAACTAGATACTGAGACTGTATAACGCCAGGCCGGGGCTCCTTGGTGGATGTTCTGATTGGACAGCCTCCGGAAACCTTGGGAAGCAGTAGGATGTGAACTAAATCACCCAGGGAGTGGTAGGCGAGAACCAAATTAAGGCATTTGACTTCTTTTGTAACTCTCACTAAGGACAGTTTGCCAGTGCGCGCCAACATTCAATACTGCAAATCGGACCCATTTCCCTATGCCGATTTCATGAGAATGGCCAGCATGGTGCAACGGAGAAAAGAAGTTAGAGACCGTAATTTAACAAGCAGCCAGTACAAAAGAAATCTGCATAATTAAGCAGTCAAGGCTGCTAATAGGGGAGTTTATATGCTCTGGGACCAGGCAAGGGCAGCACATACGGATATAGAACTGGATAGTAAATCAACGACGTGCAAACCTACTCCATGGCTCTTGGAGGAATAGTCTAATTATAGAGAGAGGAATAGTGTTTACAGGTCTGTCTTGGGGGCAAAGATGGTGAAAAAAGTGCAAGCAAGTTTTGTTAAAGCTGAACATTTTCTAAACAAAGAGGCCACAAGCTGAATAGTTCTTTATCTCTTGTAAACAGGAAATCTGAGCCCCCAAATCTGCTCCAAACCCCACCTCCTTTGCGATGTGTGTGTACGCGTCTATTAGTTTACATTTGTGTGAAAGGGACAGAATTTTTAATGAGTGGTGTGTAGTGGGGAAGAAATAAGCTGCCAACTTTGAAACTTGGGAAACCAAGTTCGAGTCCCAGTTTCGTTTTACCATCTTTCGATCGATTCTGGGTAGACCACTCAATCTCCAATTGCCATAAAAACCAGAATAAAAATATTACCTTGTATAATGTAGGGCGCTCTAGTGTCCTTGGGCTAAGCTCGCGCTATATAGAACTGAAAATAATAATTAAAAAAAAAACGAGCATCCCACCTCCCTCATCGGTGAAGTAGCAGGAAATTGAGCAAAGTTTATGAAGCAGAACACTTCCCCCCCCCCATGAATGGTGTATCTGTCATCTCCAACATAACCGACTCCCGAGAAGACCATCTTCCAGGCAACAGGCACCCTTTCTGGGATCATACGGTTGTGTCAAGAGCGGAAGGGATGGGGTCCAGAGCTGGCGGCGGCACTAAGGGAGAGAAAGGGGGAGTAGAATGAGGGCGAGAGAGAAAACAAGTTCAAGGCTGAAGCCATAGCTTCATATAAATATTGGAAGTCTTGAGCTATTATCGGTTTTGATGGTGAAACCCAGCAATTTTCAAATTGGTAGGGTGCGTTTTATACATTGTATGTCACAATCGCATCTTTAGTGCATTGCTGCAGAATACCCAAAAACATAAAATATATATATAATCTATAAGGAAAATCCTCTCACTTTGAAGTCAGAGAAAGAAAATTAAAGCGGCGCCCTCAAACAGCGTCTGACATTTGATCTCGGTCTTTGAGTGCACAGCACATGTGATGAGAACAAGAATTACAGCCCTGCTTATAGAAATGGAAGTCGGGGCGACTGAAAACATTGAGAGCTTGTGTGGAGTGCTATCAGACAGAGGAAAAAATAGTCCCTTTTACAGTTGCTAAAATGGGACAAGTGTAAGACTACAAGTAATGGGGCCGTGCTCCGTGGGAAGGAACATCCCACGAAAAGGAGGGACAAATAGGAAGGAATAACCACTTGAAAACAAGGATTTTTAAAGGACACTGAAACAAACAAATGAAAAGCAATCGGCGGGCTGTAAGCTCACAAAGTATATACAACATGTCTGTCTCGAAGAGACCGCGCAAGGAATGCCTCGGCTCAACCAAAAAATTGCGGCCTAAAAAAGCTAAATTTGTGGTATTTTTGTGATCCGCACTAAATACGCTGGTCACAAAAATACCATGGTCTAGTTGTGGGGCCAGCAAACCAGCACTGCACAGCGTGCCAGAGCTGAGATACAAATGTTTGGTGACGGAGAGAGTGCGGATTTAAATTTTAAAGCTGCACTCTCACCATGCTGCCTTCATGCTTCCCAGCATCAAATACATGATGCTGGAGGGAGCTGTTTCTTCCCTCTGCCCTCCTCGCACCCAAATTAAGGTGTGAGGAGGGCATAGAGGTCTAACTAACAGCTCCCCTCCATCACAATGTATTTCATGCTAATCGTGCATGATGGTTGCTTGGGGGGGGGGGGTGGGTAGGAGGGTTGAGGCATCGGGCTGGGGGAGGGAGTTATCAAGGGGTGGGGTTGAGTGTAAATAAATGCCACGGGGGTCGGTGGGCTGTAGAGGCCAGTAACTGCCAGAGGAGGCTGGGATATTAACATACCTGTTTAGTCCCAGTCTCCTGCAGTCTTTTGTTTTTGCTCCTGGCTGTGGAAGCAAAGAGAGTAGGAAAACGCCTCTCTCCTCCCAAGCCTCCTTTTATTGGCCTAGCGTGGCAGTGCAGGGTCAATAAAAGGAAGGTTAAACAAAGGCTTTAATCAAGATTTTGTGGCTGTTTTTGTAAAAATCATGGAATTTTTACAATAGTCTTGATTTCGCTTTTTTTTTTGTTGCTAAATTGCAAAACCCTGAAGGGTCAGACTTGTGGCATTTAACTTACAGTCCTGGAGTACACCTTGGTACCATATACCAGGGACTTGACTTAATAAGGTAAATAAGCCAATGAGGGGTGTTCTAATTTTACCATGTTGAAAGGAGGAGCACAAACACTTTGCCACTTGTTAGTAAGGATAAAGTGCACTGAGTTCTATACCCAGCAAAAATAGAGTTCAGCAAAGGGTCACTCTAAATTTTTGGGCCTTTAAGAAAGGACACATTTTCAGTAATCCCCAGTACAAATCAGAAAGTGGACAAACTACTAAGCACATTTATTTGATTCTTTGATATATTCTTGTTTCCTGGTGTAATTGGGTCTAATGTGGAGTAATTGTCCAAATGTTATTCATAAAACTGCAATGGTAGTGACTAATGTATCTCAGAGAGTTGCATTTAGTTGGTTTGTGCAGGAGAGAGCGGTGCAATTTACCATCATCTAGCTGTATAGTCGGACCCAAAAATATAATCATTATTTGGTCTCAAGAGAGAGTGCATTGAATGTCAGTAGACAGTAACTGTGGAATTAACCTAGTGGTTTTCTGTCTCCATTTCAATTAATGAACATGCCATATACCTCAGCCATGTTCTGATAGTCATGTGAAAAGGTTTTAGGATGGCATAAATGTGTCACCTCGAAGTCATTCATAAAAAGGATCGCCAGAACTGGAGCAAAGCCAGCACCTATGGTGATATCCTTGGTTTGATAATAGAATTCATTCATGAACTAGAAATATTTTTTACTCCGCAATATTGGTCAGTCAAAATAAATGAAGTCTGTAAGGGACATAGTTGTTTCCGTTTAAGGTTTCACTTATCCTTCACAATGCCTCTCACTGGGGAATGTCCGTGTACAAGGAATGAAAGTCCATGGTAACCAAAAGTTGAGAGGAACAGTCAAATGCTAGATTTTCAACGGTGTTGATAACATTTATACTGTCCCTAATGTAGGCATGAGTTTTGCTGACAAAAGTTTTAATAAAAATGTCCATTTATTGATATAATGGTTCTCAGATAGACCTGTAACCTTATTGCAATGGGTCTTCTAGGAAAGATTTGCAGTTTGTGTATTGTGGCAAGTATGGATTACTTGAACTCTTGGATGATTTTTATTAAGTAAATCCAATCCATTCTTGTTTATCAACCCTTTGTCTAGGCCTTGTTCAGCAGTATAATTATGCTTCAAACCTCATTGGTGGGGTCAATGTTAAGTTTCTTCAGTTACTGAGAGTTGTCCTAAGATCTCTTTCTATTTGTGTAATGATATTCTGTAAAATAACCCCACCACCCTTATCTGCTGGTTTAATTACTGTTCTGATGTTACTTTTTCAAGGATATGGTAGCCATGTTTTCAGCCTTGGGAGTGTTGTAATGAATATACTGTCTCTTGTGACTTAGTGAATCAGTGTCTTTGACCACTTTCTCGAAAGCAAGAAGTTCCACTGCTAAAGTGTGACACGATGGATCACTTTGCCCATTATGGGAGTTGTATGCAAAATATTATATTTCCGTCTCATTTCAAAAGAATTTCTGTAATTCAGTTTTGACATTGAAAAAGTCATGTCTGGCGGTAGGTGCAAAGCTTAGTACTCTACTTAGTACTGCAGCTTCTGGAGTTGGGAGAATATGTTCTGATTGATTGAAAATGAAGGTTATTGCGGAAAAGGGAGTTGTCAGCAGTCGGTGTAGAATCTACCAGAGAAAATGTTTGTCTCTTGCGTTTTCTGTGTGTTTCCTGTTGGTAATAGCCTTTTCCTTTGCATCTCTCTTTCTTCTTCCTCTAAGCAAAAACAGTCCACACCCCCCCCTTGCCCAAAAAAAGTTTGTTTGGCTCGTATGGTGTAGAGCCTGGTGGAAAGAATGAAGATTTACTACCTTGTTGTAGTGTACTGTCAGAATCTGAACCCACTGATCTAGAGATGTCTGAAAATGTCATGAATTGTCTTTGTTGGCTTCTGCTTCAATTGATTTGATGCCCTGCGTTCATCTTGCTGGTAGTACTTGCCTGCAGGTTAATGGTATGTTTTGAATTTTTGTGGATCTTTAGCTAGTTTGTCTAATTTGCAATGTGTAGTGATGCTATTGAAATTGATTGTAGTCTCCAATGAGTTAAGAGCCTCTTTAGAATTGATCAGCTTCTGGTCATCTCCTGTTTCCTGTGTTAGGATATTTTTTTTTCAATGTGCTTAAATGCTCCAGCGCTGTTCCTATTCTTAATAATCCAGTGTCGAGAGCATCTGTTGGTCACAAAACTGTAGTTTTCTCTTAACCTGTGATCGCCCAAACAATTGCAGGTTTGTTTTCACCTGTAAACCCACTGGAATGCAATTTTGTTTGTAAATAATGCTTCATGAAATGTCCATGCAAGGGGGTATGAATCCATTTCTTTAATTTCTCAAAATTTTAGATAGAAGGCCATTCAATGCTGGAGAGTACATAATTAGTCTATTTACTCTTCCATGCAGGTCAGAGTATCTTTTTCAGACTTACTTTCCTATACTCTCTTGCACATTGAGTCTAAGGAGTTTTTCGGATGTGGAAGATGCACTCACAGTTAAAGCAACTGATGGGCAGATAGGAGGTTCATCCTGATTGGGGCTTTGCCCCTCTGTGGGTTTTCTTGCCCACGGTGCCCTGCAGATCTCAAAGTGTGCTTAAATCGCACATTTTCCTCAAATGTTTTGTGATGTAAACTGCCAGAATCAAGTGGGTACCTTTTTTATCAGGACAAGTGTGCGAATGCTGGATGGTAGCAAATTTGTGGATCCCCTATAGATCCTGGAACTTTTTTTCACAGAAATGTGAAGAAAGTGCACGTTTTTAGCCAAAGTGTGACGTTTATTAAGGCCTTATTTGTAAGAAAACGTCATGGGATCCACACAAGTAACCCAAGAGTTCCCTGGGTGTCTAGTTTTTAGAAATGTCGAGTTTTGCTTGGTGTCTCTGGGTGTAGGCTGTGCTAGGGCCCAAATTCTGCAACTGTCTACATTCGGGGAAATAAAGTGTTGATTTTGCTGGGTGAAATTTTATGTTTCTAGTAGAGTTTTGGAGTGTTTTGTATCACTGGCGCTAAACCTAACCACACAAGTAGCGTAGCGTACCGTTTTTATCGGGAAGCACTTTGGAATAGTAGAACACTTGGTGTTGACAGTTGGATTTCTCTAAAATGTTTTATTCAGAATGTAAGCCAGTCTGCAAGAAAGAAAACATTTTGCAAAAGGCCCTCTGAATCACACAATAGTATGGGCAACCCCAAATTCCGAGGTGTACAAATAACCACTGTTCCTGAACTCAGCTTTGTGTGCATGTTTCAGAAATGCATAGGTTCCTTCATACTCCTTTCTCATTC
This sequence comes from Calotriton arnoldi, assembly GCA_963921515.1. Classification (NCBI taxonomy): domain Eukaryota; kingdom Metazoa; phylum Chordata; class Amphibia; order Caudata; family Salamandridae; genus Calotriton; species Calotriton arnoldi. Next base: position 176,878 of record CAWUFW010003289.1, on the reverse strand, counting down.
ATTAGATTTTACCATGTGGATTGCTGCATGATTGCAATGCAATGGGTCTCGCTTTTGGGACCTTATAAGAATTTAGTAATGCAGCATATTGTGCTGCCCTGGAGCTTTCAGGGTGCCAAGTCGCTGATGAGCAAGCAGTGTCCTCTGATTTTGGGCAAATCACTTAAATTACAAGCAGTGATCTCAGAGGGTTGGTGCGGATGGGGTGAAGGGGTAGGAAGAGACCGCACAGGGCGAGCAGGAAACAAGACGCGATTGTGAAAATGAAAGCGTTGAGGAGGTGGGGAGGGACGGCACGCAATGTGACTTGAACAGCATTTAAGTTTATAAATCCGTTTGGCAACATTTAAAAAATAGTAATGAAACTGCATCAAACATGCTGTGAAGGGCATGCGGTCAGAGCTGTCGATTGGGGAGTTCAAGTCTTTGCTCAAAATCCGGTCATTTTAAACAAATCCCTTAAAATGCAAGCCGCGATCTCGGAGGGGTGGTGGGGGCGTGGTGAAGGGAGAGACGGCACGGGGCGAGCATGCTGCCACAAGCAGCAAACAAGACTCGATGGTGAAAATGAAAGTGGGCACATCGTTAAAAGGCGCACAGCCTCCAAAGTAAAACAATAATTAAACTTGCGATGCAAATGCCGACCGAAACATGAAGCACAGCATCCGTGAAGTGGGCGCTGTGCTGATACACAAGCTGAGGCAAACAAGAAAAAAAAAATAGTGTGGACAACGGAATATATATATATATATATATATATATATATATATATATATATATATATATACACACACACAAGACCACGTATAACAGGGGCTGTCTCCTTGAAGGGTTTGAAACACAAAAAAGTGGGACTAATTAAGCATGCTGACCATCTAAAAGCATGCATTTATGAAGGACACAAACAGGGACGAATGGAAAGTGCTTCAAGCCACTGTCTAGATTACAGCATGTCTCGCAGCGCCTGCACTGCCCAGGCTCGACTTACAAATCGCTATATGCTGCAGCTCAGTTGTAAGTTCTGGGTATCACTTGTTTTTCAAAAACCTACAAATCCTATATATCCTCGTAACCAGAATAGTGTGATGGACGTAACGGTATATTGCTTTTGTAAATTTGACTTTATGACAAAAAATTGCAGATTAAAAGGTCATCAATTGCTATTTTTTCTTAACTTATTTTCTTGATTTTAAATATTTATTAACTTTTTTAATACAACTCTGCTTTTTCCTGTCAGCTAGTGATCATAGCACAGCAAACCTTTTGTTGATGTCCTTCTTAGAAAAAAATATGCTCTCTTGTTGAGCATTTTACCTCCTCCCCCCCCCCACCCCCCCAAACCAAAGTTTTGCTGCTGTATTTGGTCTATTTTCTCGGAGCTCTCCAGAGGAATTTGCCACCCTGACTACTAAAGATTAAAAAAAAAAAAGAAAATATATATATATATATATATATATATATAATATCTACATATATATATATATATATATATATATATATATATATATATATATATATATATATATATATATATATATATATATAATATCTACTGGCGGTCGCCAGTAGATAGTTACAACCTATTATCCATAGGAAATCCGCGACATTCTATTTGAAATAACTCTCTTGCCGGTTGACGTATCTTCGCGAAATTTTCAAACTTCGTGGGGCGCTCCGGTCCGCTCCTACCCTGAAAGTCTCGGGGTGATACGTCAAGCGGGGGCCGAGAAAAAGGGGGTCCCAAAACGCGTTTTCCCCATGCATTTTCCCATAGGAAACTTTAGACACGGCTACAGCCCGAACTGCTGAACGGAATTACACCAAATTTGGCAAAGAGGTAGTTCTTGGTTCAGAAAGAACCCTTTTGTTAAATGGTGTAAATCCGTTCAGTAGTTGCTGAGAAAATCAAAAAGTAAAAGTACATATATATCTATGGGCACGGAGGATTCGCGCACCCTGAGCGCACCCTGCGCGCACCGTCCCGATCACGAGCTGCATGTTAATTGGCTGTCAGCTGGCTGTCAACATTCCGATTCAGGAAATGTTGGCAGCCATTTTGTCCCTCGGTAGAACCGAGGGACAGAAACAAGTGCGCAAGGCGCACAAAGGGGGAGGGTAGAAACACCCTGACCCCTAGGTTTGCTCAGGGGGTCCCACAAGGACCCCCTGGGCAAAATTTTTTTTTTTTTTTTAAATCGGCAGGATGCGCTCAGGGTGCGCGAATCCTGGCGAAAAAAATCGAAGCGCGGTCTCCCGCGCTTCGATAGCTACTGGCCCCGGGTGGCCCAAGTCCCGGGGGCATGGTGGGGGATAATTTAATGTGTGGGGGCCTCAAAGGGCCCCCAAGCCCGGGGACCGCCACCCCCGGGGCTTTTTAAAAAATGGTGCGGGAGGGCTCTGAGACCTCCCCGGGGCTTTTTAAAAAAAAATTATTAAACCTGTGTGGGGGGGCTCCAGCCCCCCCACACGCCCCGTGGACCACCACCTCCCCGGGGCACTAAACATTTTAATATGGGGGTCCGTTATGGACTCCCAGAGCCCCGGGACCACCACCTCCCGGGGCTGTGTACTGAATGGGAGGGGGCCGCGCGGCCCCCTCCTGGAGCCCTTGATGGCCCTGGGGACCACCACCCCCAGGGCCGGCTCCTGCAGTGTCCCGGGGTGCCTACCCCGGGACACTGCTGTTTGCAATGACAGGACGGAGCCTCGCGGCCCCGTCCTGTCATTGCAAACTGCTTTGGATATTGGAAGAGAGGCAGGAAACCTGCTCTCTCTTCCAATATCCAAAGCCGATTGCTTTACACATGGGGAGCAGCATGTTAGCTGCTCCCCATGTGTAAGCAATGCCGGCACCCTAGGGACGCGGGGAGCCGGCGGGACTGTGGGGGATTGGGGACCCCCACAGTCCCCAACGAGAGGCCAGGCCCCGGGGGATGGGGTCCCCGGGGCAAGTAGTGGCTCGGGAGGGGGCCACGCGGCCCCCTCCCCCAAAAAATAAATAAAAAAAACAAAAAAAACGGAATGGCCGGCCCCGGGGATGGGGTCCCCGGGGCCTTAAATGGCCAGAGGAGGGGGCCACGCAGCCCCCTCCAAAGAATATAAATAAAAACGAGGCCATGCCCTGGGGATGGGGTCCCCGGGGCCAATACAGGCCCAGGAAGGGGGCCACGCGGCCCCCTTCCCGTTTTTTTTTTTAAATTACAAATTAAAAAAAAGGGTAAGGCCCTGGGGGATGGGGTCCCCAGGGCATAAAAACAGGAAAACGGAAGGGGGCTACACAGCCCCCTTCAGGGGACAAAAATGTTTTTTTTTTTTTTAAACGATCGGCCCGCAGGCCCCGCCCCTTCCTTCACCACTCTGCAAACGCGCCCCTGGCGCGTTTGCAGAGGGGAACGATTCCCCTTGAATACTGGGGGTCCCTGGGGCCAACTAGCCCACCAGGAACCTCCAGTATGCGCCAGGGGCTGCGTTGCAGAGAGGTGTAGAGAGGCCACACCCCTTTTACACCTCTCTGCAACGCAGCTCTGTGGCGCTTTTTGGAGGTATATGGTGGGCTAGTTGGACTCCGGGGACCCTCAGGATTCAAGGGGACTTAATCCCCCAACTTAAAACGCGCCACGGGGCGCGTTTGCACAGTGGTGAAGGGAGGGGCGGGGCTTCAGGTGACATGTGTGCAAACAGGCCCCGTGGCGCGTTTTAAGATGGGGAATTAAATCCCCTTCAATCCTGAGGGTCCCTGGGGCCAACTAGCCCAACAGGTACATCCAGAAAGCGCCACAGAGCTGCGTTGCAGAGAGGTGTAAAAGGGGTGTGGCCTCTCTACACGTCTCTGCAACGCAGCCCCTGGCGCATATTGGAGGTTCCAGGTGGTCTAGTTGGCCCCTAGGGACCCTCAGGATTCAAGGGAACTTAATCCCCCAACTTAAAACGCGCCACGGGCGCGTTTGCAAAGATGTCACCTCAGGCCCCGCCCCCTCCCTTCACCATTGTGCAAATATTCCTCTAAAATCAGCCGAAATAGGAATTCCGATTTACTCACCTGTTATCAGGAGAGACCTCAGTGCTGTATCTTTCAGCCCAGTACTGGTCCTGAAAAGTAATTTTAACCGTACTTACCGGTAACTTGAATTTCCTTCATAGGCTAACATTGACTGGTTTCACTTGGAAATTCTTCTAAGTGTGGAGTTTTGGAACTTTAAAATATTCCTCTAAAATCAGCCGAAATACGAATTCCGATTTACTCACCTGTTATCAGGAGAGACCTCAGTGCTGCATCTTTCAGCCCAGTACTGATCCTGAAAAGTAATTTTAACCGTACTTACCGGTAACTTGAATTTCCTTCCTAGGCTAACATTGACTGGTTTCACTTGGAAATTCTTCTAAGTGTGGAGTTTTGGAACTTTAAAATATTCCTCTAAAATCAGCCGAAATACGAATTCCGATTTACTCACCTGTTATCAGGAGAGACCTCAGTGCTGCATCTTTCAGCCCAGTACTGATCCTGAAAAGTAATTTTAACCGTACTTACTGGTAACTTGAATTTCCTTCATAGGCTAACATTGACTGGTTTCACTTGGAAATTCTTCTAAGTGTGGAGTTTTGGAACTTTAAAATATTCCTCTAAAATCAGCCGAAATACGAATTCCGATTTACTCGCCTGTTATCAGGAGAGACCTCAGTGCTGCATGTTTCAGCCCAGTACTGATCCTCAAAAGTAATTTTAACCGTACTTACCGGTAACTTGAATTTCCTTCATAGGCTAACATTGACTGGTTTTCAGCAAAAAGTTTCAAAGTGTTGATTTTCACAAACTACAAATATTCCTTAAAAATCGCCTGTATGACTTAAACGCATTCTTTCAACTGTTTACAGGAGATGCACCAGTGCTGGATCCAGGATCCAACACTGAGTAAGAAAAAGTAACGATAACAGTTTTTACCTGCTAAGTGAATTTCCTTCCATAGGATAACATTGGTGATTCTATGAGAAAAAGTTTCAAAGTGTCAACTTTTAAAATACAATAATATTCCTTAAAAATCACGACTGTAACCAAAACGCTTTTACTCAACTGTTTACAGGAGATGTACCAGGACTGAATCTAGGATCCAGTCCTGTGGTTACAAAAGTAATCCATAAAGTAACTAATTGCATTTAACTAGAAATTCACATTGAGCTGAATGTTGCATTGTGTTTGAAAATGTGTTGCCCATTGCAACAACTGTAACTACTGTACTTAAAAGTCTATTGCCTATCTGCAAAGTATTTAAACTAAAGTAATTCATTCTGAGAAAGTATTTTTTGTAATGTAATGTATAATGTAATTACAATGTAATTTGACAAATAAAATATGTAAAAAAAATTGTTTCTAAAAATGTAGTAAATCAGTATGAAAAAAATTAATATAACAATTAATACATTTAAAAATTGTCATTTACAAAACCTTTGAAATTCACTGAAAAAACCGTAGGTTTCAGGCACGTTATAGTTAGAAATTAGCATTTAAAAAACCTTTGAAATTCACTGAAAAAACCATAGGTTTCAGACACGTTATAGTTACAAATTAGCATTTAAAAAACCTTTGAAATTCACTGAAAAAACCATAGGTTTCAGACACGTTATAGTTACAAATTAGCATTTAAAAAACCTTTGAAATTCACTGAAAAAACCATAGGTTTTAGGGACAGTTTTAGTTACTTGGACATTGCACTCGTACAAAACCCGTGAAATTCCCCCGTTATAGTTAGTTCAGCTAACTATAACTCGCGCCCCGCAATGCACTGCTGATGACGTCACATATTACATCACTCATGACATGGTCAGTGACATCACTGATGACATCACTGATGACATCACTGATGACATCATCCACGTGATAATCTGATGCACCTCCTCACACCCTAATATAATCTTTGATACACCCACTCTAAATTACAGACTGCCATTCGCAAAACCATAGACACTCCAACACCAATAACTACATACCCACTCACTGATTCTTAGGTCTACACACACATCCACTCACTCACCCGTACAGTCACTCATACTTACGGTCACTCAGTACAGGACTATCATATGCACTCTTACTCCTATATAGACACTCAAACAACGCCACTCATCCATAGAGATACTCACACACCTAGTCAGTCATGCAAATAATTAAACACACTGCCATTTACTCACCTATACAGTTATACACACACCAGCTCACTTACTCATACAAATAGTAGCACATTGTTACGCTCTTATACAATCACTGATACAAGCACACAATCATCCATACAGCCACTATCACAATCACTCACTCTTGCTTATAGCTATTTATATACTCCAACACACATATATACTGCCTTTCACATATGTAGTTACTCACACATGTACCACTGGGACATACATTCACTCACTAACACACTCTTACACACACTTACCCACCCATACAGTCTATCACAGATGCACTCTTGAAACCATCCACCCAGTGAATCACCCACTCACACATCTATGCACAGAGTTGCACACACCCCTCCCACACAAACACTCAGGCACCCATACAGATACTCAGACAAGCATTCAATAACTCATATAGAAAATCATTTAGCTATTCACAAACACATGCAGCCACTTACACAGCAACAGACAGACGGATACAGACATACACCCAGTTTAGTCACTAACCCATGCATTCAGTAAGATACGTTAAATCACTCACTTATAGAGTCAGTCACGCACCTACTAAATCATCCATACAGACACTTACACACCCACTCATTCTTCAATACGTCTTTTCCTATATATTTTAAAAATATTTAAACTTTACAGAAACACACAGTCACTGGATGATGTCATCAGTGATGTCATTTGAGATGTCATCAGTGATGTCACTGACCATGTCATGAGTGATGTAATATGTGACGTCATCAGCAGTGCATTGCGGGGGCGCGAGTTATAGTTAGCTGAACTAACTATAACGGGGGAATTTCACGGGTTTTGTACGAGTGCAATGTCCAAGTAACTATAACTGTCCCTAAAACCTATGGTTTTTTCAGTGAATATATATATATATATATATATATATATATATATATATTAAACTCATGGATATTTTATGTGGAAGAAAAATTATGAAGGCGTAAATGCAAAGTACTCCAAATTCCCAGAAAGTTCTCCTTACTAGGGGTGAAAAAGCCTCAGTAGTTAACTGTTATGGTCTCTTAAAGCTGCACATAGTCTTACGTTGCCGTTCTTGTGGTGTGCAGCCACTAGTGGGAGGCTGGGTATACTTGGCTATTTTGCTGATTCACACTTTTCTTTAATCTTTGCTCTTGGAAGGTTATCCAGTTCAGCCTTCACTTCTTCTCTAGCTGTTTAGGGATAAGGGAATATCTCTTGCTTTGTGTACCGTTGGTGTGACCTTTTTTTAAGCATCATTTTGAGAGAACACTTTAAGGTTTCCTGTGCCCCCCTTTAAACACTTACATTATAGCAACCATTTTTGAGCAACATTCTTCAGATTGTCCCCTTCAACCACCACTAATACTTGGCTCACTACTGATCAGTGTCCAAAACTATATGAAGTGATCTTTGACCCTGCCAACCCAGCTCTTTTCGCTGCGTTTGATTTGCAATTTGCTTTCCTGTTCTTGAATCTGAACATCTTTTGAAACTAACCTCTCAAGTATAGCTATATTAGTTGGCTCTTAAAGTCACCCATTTCATGTGCGAACCACAAAAATGAAGAGCCTTAATCGGTTACTATATGAATGGGAACAGAACTCTTCTTTTTTTTTTTTTTTTTTTTTTTTTTTATTTTATACAACTGAACAATCAGCACTAAGGAATTCGTACATGGTACATTAACAGAGATAGAGCTCAAACAGTTACAGATATGGTCATTATCATTGGAACCACTTCCCCACCCTCCCTTCCAGTGATCCATTAAAAACAAGTGCATGCCAGTGGCAACTGTCGTCTTGGTTAAGGAGCTGCGTCTTGGACCAGGGAACAGTCTCTGGTAAATTGAAGGAGTAACCTTTTGAAGCGTTGTGGACTCTAGTCTCTGTCTGAGTCTCCTGCGTCGTGTGTCTGGTGGACTGTTGCGTGTCACTTTCGGTGTCCAACCCAAAGTGTTTTCTCCAGGGGCCCCAGATCCTATGAAATTTCCTTGGGCACCCTCTACTACAATATGTGACTTGCTCGGCCGTCATGTACATATCCATTCCCTTCGTCCGTTCCTGGATGGACGGTCTGTCAGCCACTCCCCAATTCCTGGCTATGTCCCTTTTGGCCACCACCAACCCCAAAGAGGCAAAAATCAACTGCGTTCTAGTTACGTCCACTTCGCTTGGGATCCCCAATAACACAAATTTGGGTTCCATCGGCAATGTTACCCCTAGGACCGTTCCCAATTGTCCAATCACCCGCGTCAAAAATGGCAGGATTGTGGCACACGCCCAGATCGTATGGTAAAAATCACTTTTGGTGGCATTGTACATCAGGCACAGCGGCGACTCTGCCCTCCCCATCTTATGCAGTCTATCTCTATCATAGTACGTTCGGTGCAGTATTTTAAGTTGAATGAGTCGAAGTCGTGCCTTTATGGCCAACTCCCTGTGGTGCATTAATGCCGCCTCCCAGTCGATATCTTCCATGGACCCCACATCCCTCTCCCACCTTGCTCGGTGACCTAGCAACCCATCAGGAAGATTGTTATTGATGGTTTTATATGTAAGGGAGACCGCTTTATCGATCAGTTCCTCCTGTAGGAGCCTGCCCTCTAGGGGGGCGTATTTCGGGAGTTGCTCACAGGGGATGTTCTCCGCCCGCCATGCGTGTCGCAGTTGTGCGTACTTAAGGAATTGGGAATCAGTCATGTTATGTTCTTGCTTAATTTTAGTCCATGTTTTAAGCTCCCCTTTTTCAACTATGTCCCCTATCGGATCCCAAGAAGGTCCCAGGTCTCGAACCCTGTGAGTTTGTGTATTTCCCTAAGCCAAGTCCCTTCCCAAAGCGGTGTGGTCCGCGTAATCCGTTTCGTCAAACCCAAAGTCTTGCTAGTCCTCTTCCATGCCAACAGGGTCACTTGAGTCGTGGGTAGCAGGCGTGAGCTGCCCTCCCCCCCCCCCCCATATAGATAATGGAGGTGTGTGTGGGGTTGCATTGTCTCACCCTCAAGACGGTATGTGGGGTGGTCTCTGCGTTTTGTGTGTCTATTCGTTTATGGAGATCATGTGGGATGCCCAGTAGTAAGCCTCTATATCAGGGAGTGCAATCCCTCCGTTGTAAGGGTTGCGCCGCAATGTCTGTAGTGCGATTCTGGGGTGCCTGTCCTGCCATATTAGTGATCTAATTTTGCCGTCTCTCTCAGCGAAGATAGCCCTAGGCAGAAGGTGTTTTGGAGGGCATACAAGAGTTTTGGCAGAGTGATCATTTTAAAGAGAGCCGCTCGACCTAGCAGGGTGAGAGGAAGGTTCTTTCATCTCTCTGTCGGCCTTAAAGTTACCCAGGATGACGCCCAGATTCTCTTGTCTGCACACCTCCGCGTGGGGGGTAACGAAGATACCCAGATACTTAAAGCCCCTCGACACCGCTCGCAGTTCTCCGGGTAGAGAACAATCTAGTGGTGTGTTAGTCGGGCAGTATATCGTAGATTTATTCCAGTTAATTTTGTACCCTGAGTGTTGTCCGTATTCGGTAATCAAGTCAAAAAGGGCCGGTATGGTTGTTTCAGGGTATGTGATGTATAGCAGGATATCGTCCGCGTAAAGAGAGATTTTCTCCTCCTCTACGTCCGTGGGCGCGATGTGGAAGCCCCGAATCGAGGGATGTATCCTAATGGCACAGGCCAATGACTCCAGAGTAAGCGCGAAGAGGAGAGGCGACAGGGGGCAGCCCGGTGTCGTTTTTTTTTTTTTAATAGCGTTTATTGATTTTTAATTTAACTTACACAACCCCGAGAGCAATGGAAGTTATACATATTATTTTACAACATCATCCTGCAATATAATAACTGCTGCTGTTTTTGACAATCATAAGACTAGTATCGCTGCCGCTGCAAACTCCTATAGTTCCATATAACACTATTAAAATAAACATTTAACACTTTAGCGTCTGTCATGCACCAGTAGAAGTGCCTTGATGAACTAATCAAGCTGGTCGAGGTATTGTGTACACGTTAGTGTGATTAACAATTTGTAGGCAATGAGGTCCGGACTAATTATGTCTGTGTGCGGGGGTGGGTGGAATTAAATGTCGGCCAACCTCGTGGATGTACGAGTATAACTAGGCTGTGTTCATCCGAAGAAGGCAGTAAGATGGCTAGGGTGGGAAGAAGGGGGAAGTGAGCAGGCGTCTGCATGGGTGAAGCTAACAGGAGGGGGAGCGTCTGCCGCTGAGTGTTGAGTTGGTCCTAGGAGGACCCCGGGTCATAGGGTGCACAGTTCACTTTCGATTCTATAAATGTTAAATACTATTGCCAGTCTGGGGGGGGGCTGATAGCAGTGGAGTGATTTAAAATGTTGCTGTGTGTCAGCTCATATTCGGCCACTTGTGCCCTAAGAAGGTCAATGAGCTACACGTATATATGAGGTGCTGAGTTCGACTTCCAGGACATAGCCAGTCTGCGTTTGGCTAGGCCTAGTGCTAGGTTTAGGAATTTGTTGATGGTTTTACGTCCTGTGTTGCGCTTGGTTATGCCCAGCAGAAAGTGAGGACCCTGCGCTGTGACCATCGAGTCTGGTGCCTCGTAGAGTCTGTTGGCCATCTCGTTCCAGTACGCTGTCAGCTGGAGGCATGCCCACTCCATATGTATAAACCTGGCTTCAGGGTTGTGGCTTCGGAGGCATATGTCAGATAGGTTTGCGTACATTTGTGTCAGCCTATTTGGAGTAAGGTATGTGTGGTGGAGGTAGTTAAATTGAGTGTATTTAATTCTGGCATTTGTGGATATTATCTTTGGGAACCCTATGCACTGTACCCACTGTTAGTCGGTTAGTGTGGTTGATAGAGCCGCATCCCAGTATTCTCTAAATGGTGCTAAGAGGGGTACGGTATCTGGTCTCAAGGAGTTATACAGCATGGTGATTGCCCTCTTACCCGTGGCATGCGTTAATAATGCTTGTAGTAAACTGGATGTATTGGGTTTCTCATGTGTGTTGCCCTACGTCCTGAATAATTGATGTGTGAGCGACGCATACAATAAGCTTGAACCTGGGGAGATGCCATCATCGTCCACTAGTGTCTAAAGCTCGACGAATAAATCGCCCCAGGTAGTTAGGCCGGTCGCGGACCAGTCTGCCATCTCCGAGCGCATAACTCTTGTATTAGGGCCTGGGAGAACCCAGAGTGGTAGATCGGCGGCATAGGGTGGGGGCGAGAGCCTTGTTTGTAAGTAACGGGTCCAGCAGCTGCGAGCCGTGACATTAATATATTTCCTGGCTTCTTCGGGATCTCCGTCTCTGAGCCATTCAGACACCACAGCATCGTGGATTGGTGAAGGCCAGACACCCGGCGTCCCAGTTCAGTGATGTTGCGGCCTGCCAACCACCGCATTGGCCATTGTAACTGTGCCGCTGCATAATAATGCTCGTAATTAGGAGCTCCCAGACCATCCTCTGTAATTGGGGCATAGAGTTTTGTGAGGGCAACTCTGATTCTAGTCTTACTCCAGATTAGGGACGTTAGGAGTGAGTTCAGGTCTCAAATCAGTTTACCTGGCAACATGAATGGGAGAGCTGCGAAGAAATACAACAGCCTGTGAAGAAGCAACATTTTAGATATGGCTATACGTCCCATGGGAGAAAGTGGCAGTTCTGTCCAGAAGGTCGAGGAGTGAGCGTTGGTGATCTCCCTGCCCAGGTTTCCATCTATTAGATCCGCTTGTGAATTATATATTTGTATTCCTAAGTACTTGAAGTAGTTGCAAGACCAGGTAAGTGAGGCATGTGGTAGGCCCAGCCTTTGTTCTGGAGTCTGGGGCGTCATTTGGAACAAGAGAGACTTTCCCCAATTCACCTTTAGGCCAGAGATGCATCCATAGCGATCCAGCAGTTCCATTAGGCTATAACACTGCCTGGTGGCCCCGGAGATATGTCAACGCATCATCAGTGTAGATGTTGGAGGGGAGGGTTTTTGGGCCGCGTAACTTGAGTGGGGGTGCTCAGAGATGCCCACACTACAATGAGGGAAACAAACGTGTGAGACACAGAAACCAAGCCAAAAGGTTCACACAATTTATTAGAAGGCGCAGCTTCAAGTGAAAGGTGATTAGATACAAAATAGAATGACTTTGTTTTCCCAGAGAATCATAATATCAGAAGGCACTTTTTATATAATTGTCAATGAAATTCATTAATCAAAACAGCGTTAAAAGAGAAACATTTCTGGAATGAGGAACAAACTCCTGCAATGCAAATATATTTCAGATCAATAGAAATGCAGAGAAGAGAGAAACTTTAAAGACACATTTGTAAATGCAGTGTGAAAAACACAATTCTGTTAGCGTGAAACAACCTCGCGGAGTAAAAAAGTGGCTGCGGCTTTGGCGTCACAGTGGACACAAGGTCCAGCTTCAATCCATCGTGAGAAGGGGCAAACCACCACAATGAGGTATCAGTAATTCTGGCACCTGTCAATCATGTCTACATAATCAATGTGGAGTTATTTGAAAGGACCTTGGGGCTTTGGTATTGTTGATGCAACTGTTTTCATGGTGGGGTTAGGTGAATATTGCTGACAAACGAGGCATTGATGAACAAAGAGTTGTATTTGTTCATAAGCATTGGGAATGAACCAATCAGTCTGTAAGGTGGTGGACATGTTATCTCGGGAGATGTGTGTGGGAAGGTGTAACTGAATGAGTGCCACTTGCAATAAGGCCTGTGGCATGACAGGCTTTCCTGTGATTGTCTGCCTGTAAATGAAATCTGAGGCATCCTGTTGTACTCCCCTCTTCCTCCATAGCTCTTTTTCTTCAGGTGGGGCGCTCTCCTGTATCTCTCTAAGGTGCAACTGTGCAATGCGATCATATTGCTGTGTATTGTCAATTATGTAGGGAAGTACTGAATCAGGGGTATCCAAAGGTGGTAAATCGGGGGTGTCGTTACCTGCACTTGGCGTGTCTTGTTGTACTGCTGAAAGGGCGTGTTGGGAAAGTAAGATGGGAGCATACTGAACTGTAGGTGGTACTGTGGGCGGCGGTGACGCGGACTGGGGCCCCCTGGTGGCCATCTTAGCCGCCCAATCTGCCAGATCGTTACCCCTGTAGACAAAATCTTGGCCATTGGTGTGCGCTGTGCATTTTACTACAGCTACCTCAGCTGGTAGTGTGAGTGCATCTATGAGTTCTTCTAGCAATTGTCTGTGCATAACGGGTGTACCATCTGATTTGAGAAACCCACGCCTTTTCCATCGCAAAATGCTGGAGTGTGTTGTTGTTGTGACATATGCAGAGTCTGAATATACAGTGATGCGTTTATCTGCTCCAATTGTTAAGGCAGCAATCAGTGCCACTGATTCTGCCGCTTGTGCTGAGTAATGTGACGGCAACGTTATTTGCTGTACAATGTCTAGGGAATCAGAGGAGTCATTTTGTTGTGCTTGAACTACAGCAGCTCCTGTATACCTTATTCCTGTCTCTTGGTCGATGGTGGAGGAACCATCAACAAAGTACACTGTACTGTCTGGTAAGGGGTCTTCCCTTGCTGCCCCTGACTCGTCTGGACAATATGTGGCACAGTCATGGGGATCATCATCTGTGCTTGCAATGGGGTGGGCAAAGAACGTGGCGGGATTCACTGTGTGACACTTAACAACTTTCAGAGATGGCAATGATAGGATGACTTCGTAACCTGATACTCTTTGTGTAGTCAAAGTTGTTTTGGCTTTTTGTATTATTGCAAAAACAGCATGTTCAGTGTACAGTGTTAACGGGGAACCCATGACTATGGGGGTGCTTTTTTCAACAGCAAATGCAGCGGCAGCCAGTGCTTGCTCACAGGGATAATGTCCTTTCATTACTGAGTCCAACATGCCGCTGAAGTAGGCAATGGGCTTGTGGCCCATGGGGTATTTCTGAGTAAGGACTGCTGTCATAGCTTGACCATCGCAGTGGGTGAAAAGGTAGAATTCTTTTGTGTAGTCGGGGGATCCGAACACTGGTGCATTTGTAATTTCATCTTTCAACTGTGTGAAGGCTGTGGTCATTTCTGGTGTCCAATCTATTTTTTTATGTCTATCTTTGGCCATTTTAACAGCTTTCAGCAATGGGGCAGTGATGGTGGAAAAGTCAAAGACCCACTGTCGGACATAATTCGCTAAGCCTAGGAATTTCTGCATGTCTCTGACTGTCTGTGGCTCGGGTGTACTCTGTATAGCTTGTATTCTGTCTGGAGTGACTCTTCTGCGTGACGCTGAGAGCAACTGTCCAAGCTAGCATACTTCTTTCTGACAATATTGAAGCTTCTGTTTGTCTACTTTGTAGTCTCTATGTGCTAACGTTGTGAGCAGAGCTATTGTGTCCTTCCTGCATTGCTGTTCTGTGGTGCTGCAAAGCAATATGTCATCGACATATTGCAACAGGGTGCTGTCACATTGAAAATTTGACAAATCATCCTTGACAACTCTGTTAAAAACAGTGGGGGACTCACAATAGCCTTGAGCTAACCTTCGGTATGTCAGCTGAACATTTCTGAACGTAAACGCGAAGAGGTATTGACTGTCTGGGTGCAATGGGACACTGAAAAAGGCATTTTTCAGGTCGATGACGTAGAAATACTGTGCGTCTTGGGGAATATTGGTGAGTATCACTGAGGGATCAGGAACAATGGGGAATTCCGGAACTACAATGTTGTTAACGGCGCGCAGGTCATGAACTAGGCGCCATTGGTTCGTCTTGGCCTTGCGTACAGGAAAAAGGCACGTGTTGCAACATGATGTGCAGGGATAGATGACCCCCTGGTCGAGCAGTGCTTGAATGGTAGGAGCAATTCCCTCCTCTACTTCCCTGGACAGGGGGTACTGGCGCACTCTTGGGAGTATGGCGCCTTGTTTCATTGTCACTCTGAATGGTGTAGCTGATCGAATGAGGCCTACGTCATTTGGACCTTTTGTCCACAAATTGTCGGGTACCTGAGCTAGGTCTGAGTCACGTATGGTGTCCACTGAAGTGGCTGGGGTTGGTGTTCTTATTTCTTATTGTTACTGAGAGGGGGACTTCATTCATGTAGACAATCTCTGTTTTCAAGTACTCTTCAGGATCGCCAAAGAGTTGGTCATCTGAAATGTTTCTCACCAATTGTCCAGGCTCAATGAAAATGACACAGGCCCAGGTGTGGGCGTGGTCGTCAATTGCTTGGAATGCCCCGTATGTGGTGTAATTTCGAGAGCATGTATGTCTAAGATCATGTTTCTGCCTGGTGCTTGGGAACCCTGGGACTGTGGGCGAAAGAGAAACTCTTTTGGGAGCTGGACAGTGCGGCCATTCATTTCTGGTGTGTTGGCAACAACGATGTGTACCGCAGTGGAGAACGCTTGTTCATCCGCTGGGTGGGCTCTCATTTGATCCCTTAGGGAAGAATCCACAGTGATAGCCATCATTCTGGCCAGTGGTGTACCTGGGATGGAACAGATCATTGCTCCATTTTCATCAAAGTGAATTGTCATGTTTAGTTTTGCCATTAGGTCTCGTCCCAAGAGGTTTACTGGGGACTGTGTTGAGTATAGCAGACGCTGCTCCACACGTTTTCCTCCTATTTCTATTGGTACTGGCTTAGTGAAGGGAACCCTTGTTATTGCCCCAGAGAAGCCCTGTGTGTCTGCAATGTGATTGGAGATGGGCAGTGCACCTTCCTTGATACAAGAATAGGTAGCACCTGTGTCGATCATAAATCTATACATTTTGTTGTTTATCGTGACAAACACGACGGGGTCCTCTCTAACGTCTGTCAGACACGATAACACGGGACACACGAGTTGTCTGTGGGCTGTGCTAACCGGTATATCCCACAGTATGGTACTGCTGGATGGTGCCTTGCGTAAATGGATTGGTGGTAGCCATCACCGTGCCTCCCTGATGTGCGAGCGTTTGGGGCACTGCCTGATACGCAGGTGTCTGTGGCTGTAGTACTTGTGGCTGTACTTGTTGCAGTGGGACCTGTATGTGCTGGGGTTGTCCCTGCTGTATTGGGGCCTGCAGTAGCTGGGCAATCACGGGGATCTGTAGTTGTACTTGCTGTTGCATGGATTGTTGCTGTACTGGGGGAGGGTAGGAATACAATACTTGGGGCTGAAGTGGCTGTGGTTGCGCTTGCTGCTGCTGGGGGTATTGAGCAGGGGCCTGAGCTAATGTTGGGGGGCTTCTGGTCATTGCTACTCCTTCATCATGCATTCTTATTTGACAATGTCGTGCAAAGTGTCTAGGTTGCTGACAGTAAAAACATATTGATGGTCCAGGCTGTGGCGCAGCCCTTTGGAAGCCTGATCCTCTACCTCTTCCTCTCATTCCGGTGTTCCTGGGCATCGTTTGTGCATTACCATAGCATTGTTGCTGCTGCCTACTGTTATGCGCGGGCTGTGCTTGCATGTAAGGTGTGCCCACAGTACTTTCTTGTGTGTTACCTGCTAACGCATTTAAGGCATCTTGAGGAAACCCTGTGACCGCAGTCATCTGATTTACTGGCGTAGCTACCATGATGGTGTCTGGAGCATCCTTTTTCTTAAGCTTCTGCTGTACCAATTTAGCAGCTGCATTCTCATTTGCTAATTGCCTCTTTTTCTCCTGTTACTGCTCTTTTTTGCAAAAGTGAATAATGTGGTGTTGTATTTCGGGCCATGGTTTACATTCCATTGCTACTATCCCATCTAATTTGTCCTGTACTGGGGTGGGCAGTCCCTTTTTAGGTCGAGCCTCGAGTAGCGCGCAAGCGCTGCTTAGAGGCGAAGACTTAATGTAAGCGAGTTTTCAAAGCAGTCCAAGAAACGCTCGTGCGTCGTGGCTGGCCTTTTTGAGATGGGTACGCGCGGCAAACATGTGTTTCCAATTATCGTGCCCAGACGCGGGCGCGATAAGTGGAAACACATGTCTGCCGCGCGTACTCATCCAAAGGCCAGCCACGACGCACGAGCGTTTCTTGGGACTGCTTTGCAGGCTGCCGCGCTCGCTCGCCCCCGCTCCATGTCCCCCGATGCGCCCCGTAGTTTCCGGCTTCGCTCACCTTCTGCGGCTCACCGCTCGCGGCCCCGCTCCCCACATGATTTCCGTCGCTCGCCGCCTCGTTCCCATGTCTCCCCACATGATTTCCGTCGCTCGTTGCTTTTTTCATTTGGATTGTGTGTTCTCTTCCAATTTCGTTTAAAAAAAAAAAAAAGAGGTGCTTTATTGGGGTTTCTATGTTAGACTTTGTCCAGCTCCTCAGTACCTCTCTGGCATTATGGTTATCTACGATAAATCTACATATACGGATATCTATACTGGCAGGCCTTAGAAGTATTTCTTCCATTGCACAGCAGTGTAATAGCCACTTTGCTTAGAACTTGTGTATTTTGTTTAGTCCTTGATAAATCAATTTTGCCAAACACTGCTATGATGACTTTAGAATGCAAAGCGCAGCAAGCATGCTGGGTAAAATGTTATGTTTTTGTTTTTTTAATGGTGGACTAGAAACAGCAAATGATCCTCAACTGTGCCATAAAGATGTTCGTTTTGTTTCAGAGCGGTACTTCGGCTGCAGTAAACATTTAATATCTGTGAAAGTGCCCAGTTTCTCTGTACACATGTATAGTCTGGTGCAGCGACAATAAGGGAGAGAGAGGTTAACCACTCATGACAATTTAAACATGTTTTAAGATGAAGTCAAGGTATAACGGACTAAAACGCTTTGAGGAGATTATAGGTGTGTGGGGCATATGAGAGAAAGGCATTTGAGAGGTAGAGATGTGGGGTATCCATGAAAAAGCCTCTTGGGCTTTTTAAAGGCAGAAAACCCATATTGCTGACACAAGGGATACTTTTTGCGTGGTATGGTGAATATTATGACTCCTGGCAAGAACAGTCCAAATGGGGGATGACACACACGCAGGAGTGGGTATTACTTTACATATCTTTTAAAGTTGTGACAAGTGTTTTTTGCAGTATGGTACCGCATACTGGGGAGAAGCACATGGGTGAGAGAGAGCAACGTAGACTGCAGAGGAGGGTGGAAGAGTAGTATATAAGAGGCACAACTAGAAACACATGCACTCGCATGGAGTAGCGTACCAAGAAGAAAACCGTAATGCTTCAAAAGTGAGCAGTGGAAGGACACAAGTAATGCGTCCATGCCCCATACGAGGGACAAACCAAGAAGCGGAAGTAAATCCTGCACAAGCTGACTTATAAACCGCAAGCAAATGAGAGAAGCCAACCTATGGTAAGCAGTGGGCAGGCTCCAAGCTCTCAGTAAGCTTACAGTAGGTTTTCACCAACAGGCTGCTTGCTCTGTCTGGTAGTTAGACCTAAAAAGTGGGAAAACAAGGAGACCAACATTGGAATGTTGGAGCAGTTTTGAGACACATTATTGTCTTTGGTAGAGTTCCCAGCATTCCAGTGGACAGGTTGCCTTCCAAATATGCACTCCCATCGGTCTTTCTAATTACAGACGTGCATACAAACACAAGCCAGTAAATCTTACCTACTGTGTATTTTCAAGTCTTTGCTTCGTTGGAATTATCGACTATTTTAGAGTTCAGAAGGCAATTTATTGATTTAGGTGTCTCTAGACAACTGGAAAAACTTGGACTGCCGGCTATATATTTGAAAAACCTCACGTTTAGACTGTCTGCAATATATATACTAAAAAAGCGCCCGTTTGACTTACTAAAACACATGCAGTTTTTCCTTTCAAAAGGAGAATTGATCTGGTTCTGCGAGAAATCACCCTGTTTCCTCCAACTTACCAAATAAATGATACAGACTAGGTCACGCCACGTTTTTCATTACGTTTAAAACAAGCATGACTTGTTAGTGGGTGGAGGACAGTAGCAGTACGTTATTCTTATAACGTAGAATTTAAGGATAATGTAGAATTTAAGGATTATAACAAATGGAAAACTGCTGCCCTGCACCTGTTTTAGAAGTTCTATAACGTTTGTCAGATTTGCTCTCCTGCTTTTCTATGGCTTAGAAGAGTTTTTATCTGTCTATGTTCTCTCTGGGTATGTTCTCTCATATGAGTTTAGGAGAACTGAGGCGGAGTTGGAGGGGCTGGGGGTAGTCCTGGAGCCATATGGGGGCAGGGAGCAATGCTATGTTGCCACCCAAAAAAAAGTAAAAATACTGTTGTTCATGAGCCAGCATTAGGAATATATTTGTTAACGTTACCCATATACACCTGAACCTCAGGGAGGGCCAGTTACATTAATTGGGCGAACCGACCTGCAAGTTAGGGAGAAAACAATAAGTTCAGTTGACGAGTAAGACACTGCTAGGTTTTCTAGCTTGGTTTAGTGTCCGGGACCAGATCCCCATTGCCTCTCGGACTACACTGGTTGTGAGATGAGCATAGATTAGCCTTTCAATTGTGGAGAAAAGTTTCCGTCTCCAAAAGGATCTCAGCTTGCCTCTTAGCTTTACAGCATTTACCAGG
Organism: Calotriton arnoldi; assembly: GCA_963921515.1. Taxonomy (NCBI): domain Eukaryota; kingdom Metazoa; phylum Chordata; class Amphibia; order Caudata; family Salamandridae; genus Calotriton; species Calotriton arnoldi. The sequence continues at coordinate 157,268 of CAWUFW010003289.1, read as the reverse complement.
GTCAGGGAGTAATGTGTGTGATCTCCTTCCTGCCCTCTATTCCTTTCCAGCTACCAATGCGAGATGGCTGACAGTTGTCTCTTCCTGTTATGCTTGCTTGGATTGGGACGGAACCAATGGCTATTGACCTGGCCTAAGTTATTGTATGGATCATGCACGCAGCAGACTAATAAATGTTGGGCCACTAAATATTCTTTGAGCGCCACCACGCTCCTAATGGCAGACAGAGCAAAAAGAGTCAGACTGATTACAGATTGAAGCTGTTTTCGGGGAGTCAGATTGCATAGTTTCAGTACAATTTCTGTTTTTACTTGTCCCATTCCGATTTTGGTTCAAGAAGCAAACTGTCAACAAAGCGTTTTTCTTCTCTGAGCATTCAAAAATTGCTTTGCAGCACTTCACCAAATCACAAAAGTGTTCGGAGCAGGACCAAGGACATAATTCTATGTACCAAGACTAGGATCATTCTGTACATTAGTATACATTACCTCATGTATTAAGTCCACTCATGAGCTGTTAAATTATGTAAATGACGGCATTACTGATTATATTTAAATAACGTTCAAATTACAAATGAGAGAAAACAATTATTTTGACAGTGAGCTATAGGCTTTCCGAACTAATAAGAATGCGACAACCTAATCAGTGGTTGGACTCTTATACGCTTGTCTGTTAGCTTTAGAAAGATGCAAAGGAAATTGGCTATTTCAGAAATGATGTAATTTTTAGGTCTCGGCCTGCACCAGCGCTTGCGCTGGTCTGGCCGAGAGTTTTAGTAAGCGGGTTTTGGAAGTGCAAACACTGGCTTTCGGCTGGCGACCAGCTTGAGTTCACGATGGCGTGCACGCGCAGCTGGCATCTGGGTTTCCTATCTCTTCCTCATTTCCTCGTCATGGCTCATTAACTCTCTGTACTCTGATGTTTCAATCGCAGCAGCAGCTCACATTACCAACTGAGGGCCCTGGACTACAGTCACATGAAAAACAACAGCGATTAGCATTGAAATGCAAGCTTTTTTTTGTCTAGTTAGAAATATTGCTTCGGTGGGTTGATTTCACCTTATATCGCTATTTGTTTTATATTGGGAGTCACAGCCTAATTACCAGTATTTTTGTCTCTCACTGTTTTTTTTTTTGTATATTTATTCGCACAAAGCTATATTTAAGGTTACTTTTTCCGCGTCACTTCTTCACTCTATTTAAACTCCACACCCCCCACTCTTATTGTCTCTCTCCTTCTCTCTCCCCTCTCCAATTCTCTCTCTACTTAATTAACTCTCCCCTCTCTATCTTTTTTAGCCTTTCATTCTCACCCCTTTATCTGTTTCTCTTTCAAACTCCTTCATTCACTCTCTCTCCCCTTCTTTCTCTCTCTATCCCGCTCCACTCTTTATTCTATGTACACCCTTTCTCTCTCTTTCTCTCACCACCCTCTCTAATTGGGCATTATATCTTCACTCTATCTCTCACTCGGCAACACCACAGCATCACTCAGCGCAACCACAGCATCAATCAGAGCCAGCACAGCATCAATCGGAGCCAGCACAACATCAATCGGAGCCAGCACAGCATCAATCAGAGCCAGCACAGCATCAATCAGAGCCAGCACAGCATCAATCAGAGCCAGCACCAATCAGAGCCAGCACAGCATCAATCAGAGCCAGCACAGCATCAATCAGAGCCAGCACAGCATCACTCAACGCCAACACAGCATCACTCAACGCCATCACAGCATCACTCAACGCCATCACAGCATCACTCAACGCCATCACAGCATCACTCAACGCCATCACAGCATCACTCAACGCCATCACAGCATCACTCAACGCCATCACAGCATCACTCAACGCCATCACAGCATCACTCAACGCCATCACAGCATCACTCAACGCCATCACAGCATCACTCAACGCCAACACAGCATCACTCAACGCCATCACAGCAAACTCAACGCCATCACAGCATCACTCAACGCCATCACAGCATCACTCAACGCCATCACAGCATCACTCAACGCCATCACAGCATCACTCAACGCCATCACAGCATCACTCAACGCCATCACAGCATCACTCAACGCCATCACAGCATCACTCAACGCCATCACAGCATCACTCAACGCCATCACAGCATCACTCAACGCCATCACAGCATCACTCAACGCCATCACAGCATCACTCAACGCCATCACAGCATCACTCAACGCCATCACAGCATCACTCAACGCCATCACAGCATCACTCAACGCCATCACAGCATCACTCAACGCCATCACAGCATCACTCAACGCCATCACAGCATCACTCAACGCCATCACAGCATCACTCAACGCCATCACAGCATCACTCAACGCCATCACAGCATCACTCAACGCCATCACAGCATCACTCAGTGCAAACCACAGCATCACTCAGTGCAAACCACAGCATCACTCAGTGCAAACCACAGCATCACTCAGTGCAACCACAGCATCACTCGGTGCAACCACAGCATCACTCGGTGCAACCACAGCATCACTCGGTGCAACCACAGCATCACTCGGTGCAACCACAGCATCACTCGGTGCAACCACAGCATCACTCGGTGCAACCACAGCATCACTCGGTGCAACCACAGCATCACTCGGTGCAACCACAGCATCACTCGGTGCAACCACAGCATCACTCGGTGCAACCACAGCATCGCTCGGTGCAACCACAGCATCGCTCGGTGCAACCACAGCATCGCTCGGTGCAACCACAGCATCGCTCGGTGCAACCACAGCATCGCTCGGTGCAACCACAGCATCGCTCGGTGCAACCACAGCATCGCTCGGTGCAACCACAGCATCGCTCGGTGCAACCACAGCATCGCTCGGTGCAACCACAGCATCGCTCGGTGCAACCACAGCATCGCTCGGTGCAACCACAGCATCGCTCGGTGCAACCACAGCATCGCTCGGTGCAACCACAGCATCGCTCGGTGCAACCACAGCATCGCTCGGTGCAACCACAGCATCGCCGGTGCTACCACAGCATCGCTCGGTGCTACCACAGCATCGCTCGGTGCTACCACAGCATCGCTCGGTGCTACCACAGCATCGCTCGGCGCTACCACAGCATCGCTCGGCGCCACCACAGCATCGCTCGGCGCCACCACAGCATCGCTCGGCGCCACCACAGCATCGCTCGGCGCCACCACAGCATCGCTCGGGCGCCACCACAGCATCGCTCGGCGCCACCACAGCATCGCTCGGCGCCACCACAGCATCGCTCGGCGCCACCACAGCATCGCTCGGGCGCCACCACAGCATCGCTCGGCGCCACCACAGCATCGCTCCGCGCCACCACAGCATCGCTCCGCGCCACCACAGCATCGCTCCGCGCCACCACAGCATCGCCACAGCATCGCTCAGCGCCGCCACAGCATCGCTCAGCGCCGCCACAGCATCGCTCCGCGCCACCACAGCATCGCTCAACGCCATCACAGCATCACTCAACGCCATCACAGCATCACTCAACGCCATCACAGCATCACTCAACGCCATCACAGCATCACTCAGTGCAAACCACAGCATCACTCAGTGCAAACCACAGCATCACTCGGTGCAAACCACAGCATCACTCGGTGCAACCACAGCATCACTCGGTGCAACCACAGCATCACTCGGTGCAACCACAGCATCACTCGGTGCAACCACAGCATCACTCGGTGCAACCACAGCATCACTCGGTGCAACCACAGCATCACTCGGTGCAACCACAGCATCACTCGGTGCAACCACAGCATCGCTCGGTGCAACCACAGCATCGCTCGGTGCAACCACAGCATCGCCGGTGCAACCACAGCATCGCTCGGTGCAACCACAGCATCGCCGGTGCAACCACAGCATCGCTCGGTGCAACCACAGCATCGCCGGTGCAACCACAGCATCGCCGGTGCAACCACAGCATCGCTCGGTGCAACCACAGCATCGCTCGGTGCAACCACAGCATCGCTCGGTGCAACCACAGCATCGCTCGGTGCAACCACAGCATCGCTCGGTGCAACCACAGCATCGCTCGGTGCAACCACAGCATCGCTCGGTGCAACCACAGCATCGCTCGGTGCAACCACAGCATCGCTCGGTGCAACCACAGCATCGCTCGGTGCAACCACAGCATCGCTCGGTGCAACCACAGCATCGCTCGGTGCAACCACAGCATCGCTCGGTGCAACCACAGCATCGCTCGGTGCAACCACAGCATCGCTCGGTGCTACCACAGCATCGCTCGGTGCTACCACAGCATCGCTCGGTGCTACCACAGCATCGCTCGGCGCTACCACAGCATCGCTCGGCGCCACCACAGCATCGCTCGGCGCCACCACAGCATCGCTCGGCGCCACCACATCATCGCTCGGCGCCACCACAGCATCGCTCGGCGCCACCACAGCATCGCTCGGCGCCACCACAGCATCGCTCGGCGCCACCACAGCATCGCTCGGCGCCACCACAGCATCGCTCGGCGCCACCACAGCATCGCTCGGCGCCACCACAGCATCGCTCGGCGCCGCCACAGCATCGCTCGGCGCCGCCACAGCATCGCTCGGCGCCGCCACAGCATCGCTCAGCGCCGCCACAGCATCGCTCAGCGCCGCCACAGCATCGCTCAGCGCCGCCACAGCATCGCTCAGTGCAACCACTGCATCACTCAGCACCACCGCAGCATCACTCAGCACCACCGCAGCATCACTCAGCACCACAGCAGTATCACTCAGCACCACAGCAGTATCACTCAGCAACACCTCAGCATAGTCTCCGCAACAGTCACCACCACCACCACCTCAGCATCACTCAGCACCACCTCAGCCTGCTCTCGGAATCTGGCATCTGTTGATTCTCCCATAGCGTCTGGCCGCTGCTAGTGTTATAATACAGGTACTAGTTCCCAACCTTCACCCTCCGATTGTTTATGCCCCCTCAAAAAAAAATCTTTAACAAACAACCATTGCCAGCATTGCAAGAACAAAAGAAAACTGAGAATTTTTTATTGTAAATACTTTTTTTAATATGGTCGTTCAGTTTTACATAATGCCTTCTTGGTCATATATAAAGTAACAAAAATGCTTCTGACACTTTTTTATTATAACTTTTCAGCATGCCGCACAGCAGCCACACTTCTCTACAGCACAGCTTGAAGACATTGGCAAAGTCAATAGCTCTGGCTAAACACTTATAAGGCCCCAAAGGCGAGACCTATTGGCTATGCCAATGCTTGTTTACTGTGTGGTAAAAGAACCTACAGTTTCCCCCAGTCACGTCCCATTTTTCCCCTAATTTCTGATGCCATTTTTCCTTCATTCTTGAAATGTACTGTGCAGGATCTTCATTGGGCTGCATTGTCTGCATGTCGGGGACATCCGGAAACTTTCGACGCAGCTGATTCCAGATAGCTGCTCTAATCTTGTTGAATGGGTTACCATCATATTGTGTTTCAGTTAGGGACAGTCTGTTGTCAACATATGTGAACATGTCTTCTGCATCCTCTCCAATCGGGGAGGTGAGCAGGCTCTTTACATCCCCTATAGCCAATGGTACACATGCAGTGTGTTTTTCAAAGGCTTGTATCCATTTCCCAGCACCCTCTGTGAGGGGCGGGAGTTGTTTCTTCAAATTTTCTTTGTCCATCTGTGTCCATGGGACATAGATGGGGCGGTCATTGGCGTTTTTAAACAGTAGGGGCATCTGGTGTGTCAACCCTGTGGGTCGTGTGTGGTCATATCTACGTGTATATTTCTGCCAGACTCTTAGGCCTGGACGCATATAGTCATAGTCCCAATCGTCATCTCCTGCCCCATAGAGGATACATTCCTCAGCTGTCGCCATGTCTTGCGGCTCAAATGACCCGTCTCGAGGCCAGATATTCATTTGAGGTGCATTGGCTTCTGTCCAACCCGCCAAATTATCTGAGAAAGGATTGACATAGAAGTCTGAACCTTCCCCAAGTATTACTATTTCATTGGGTGTCAGGCCGTTAGGCAGTGCTGGAGAGGACCTGCTGAGAGCAATGTTATGCATATTTCTTGTCCGAATGGCACGCCGACGTGCTGAACCTGAGACATCATACTCGTATGGGATGTCATTTGGTCGCCCGTGTGTACCTAACACTACCAAATTCTCTGGCTCTGTTCTGCTCTGTCTTCTCCTTCTGTACTCTGCCTGCTCTACTGCGCTTTGGGGGTCCGAGGTATCCCGTCCTAGCTGTGGTGTTGTGGGCCTGGATGGTGCTGTTACTGGTGGTGGTATCTGAGGTGTAAGTGCAGGTGGTGGTGGTGACATTGGGGAACTGTTCTGAACGACTGTTGGCTGAGCTTGGGGTACATCTGAGGTAGCTGCCGTGTTGGCCTGTGGTCTGGCTACACTTTGTGCTTCCCCATGTAAGTCTATCAACGGTGCCTGCTGTGACGAGATGGTAGGAACTTCACTATTGTGTGGAGCCGCTGTGCCTATGGTATCAGCTAATTCATTGAGTGTTAGTCGTTGGCCCTTATTAAATTGGCCCATGCCACCCAGTAGTTCAGTGAGTCGATTGCGTGCTTGTTCTACTCTGATTGACAAACGCCGAATGTTCGCTGCATCGCCAGTGGGGCTAGGTGAGCGCTGTTCGCATAGCAAGTCCCCTGCTACTCTGCCTGTTCTAAATGAGTCGTGCTCTGCCCTCCACCTGCCAATATCTGCCTCAGTAACCGCCGATGGATGCTGTTCACTGTCCCTAATTCCTTCATTGACTGTTGGAAAGTGCATGAGGGAGTGCCCTTCCTCTCGCTTGGGACCAGTGTTAAGGGGCAGCTGCTCATTGTATTGGGTGCGTTGCTGCTCAGTAGTGAGGAACTGGTTGTAGCGTCTGGGAACTGGATCTGGGAATTCGCAATCAGCTGTGAAGTATGTGGGGGCAGTGGGGCTAGGCTAGATACGGGAACTGTGCTGTGATATGCTGGAGGCCCCACCGCTCTCCTGATCCTCCTCTAACTGCCGCGCTGCAGTGTTTGATGCTGGTGTGAGTTTTATCGTAAATGACGCATCAATGCCTGGTATGCCTGACGTTGCATCCTGCATTACTGGGCCTTGGGCGTTGAAAGATAGTGTGTTTTGGGCATTCTCTAGTCTGTTGTCCCATGATTCGCATGAGGGACCTGGGACAGAGATAACGGCATGGCCTACGGCTGCTTTGTCATTTGATAAGGGCTCTAAGTCAATCTTGATAGTTCGTTCTGGATACATGCCACCTGTGTGATAAGCTGGTGGGGGTGTTGTGGGCGTTGGGGCTGGCTTGTCTTCCTTGAAGACGTTCCATAGTGCCAGCGTATCCTTGCGCTTTTTGAGTTTGCTGCCGGAGTACTTTGCCTCCAATAATGTTGCAGCGTGGTCCAGTATGGCCCTATTGAACGTACCTTCTTTTGGCCAAGGGTGCTGCAGGTCTTTCGTGAATTTGTGCAGCTCCCTACAGTGTTTAATGATACGTTGCTCTTGAGCTGTGAAATTGTTTATTACGCGTTGCAATGGTGTAGCCATTATGTCACCGAGTCGCTTTAGAAGTGGCTAACTGGGAAACACTACTGGGTATTATTGTCAGCCTCACCTGCTGTACGTGTGTTACGTCAATCCCTAGGGCTGAGAACACCGTCAGAAGGACAGCACTTACCAGGGGCGAGACGTGAACAAAGGAGGCTGGGGGACCTTCAGAAAGCCCAACAACGTGTCCGTTTACTAAGTATACTATGATCTGTGGTGTTGGATGCTGCGGTGGCGTTGCGCTCATTCACTAGTGCTATCTTATGGAAGGTCATCGGTGCTTGGGGTAGTGTGGCAACAATGCTATTCTCCTGTTGACTCGCGATTTTGTAAATATGCCCACACTAATGGGTAGTGTGTTGCTGGAGAGGGGCGTTGTTGTAATTGCGCTCGTAGCTGTGGTGCGTGATGCTCGCAAACCCGAGGCAAGTTGGCGTCGCGGAGTGTTTGCAGCACTAATGCGTGAAGCTCACAGCCTAATGGTACGTGGGTGTCTTGGGAACCCTCCTGCTGCACCGGGTTGTGGGAGCTTAATAGAGACGATATTGGCGAGTGTTGGTGGGTGAGGTTGGGGTTCTGGGTGTTTTCTGCTGATTCTAATGACTGAATGGATTCTGTAGAGGAGTCTTCAATAGTATATATTATTGGCGGGGACACTGGTGAGTGCTGCTGTGGTACGTCCTGTGTGTCTTCCACAGAGGGGGAGCTTTGGGAATATTGTGGCCATACGAGTCCAGGCTGTGTAGTGTCTGGAGGATGTTGGCTCCGTGGGCCGGGGGTGTTTGCTGACCCTGGGAACGCAATTCTTTAAGTGTCGCTGTGGACACCCTTACTTCAGTTGTTGGTGTGAAGGTAACTCCAAGTAACTCCCACGCTAGTGATATCAGATTACTTTGGTACGGCTGTAGTGGCGTTACTGTCTGTGTGCCTGGGTTGTATGCTGCTACTATTCTGTTGTTTAGCAAGTGTAAAATTATCTCAACTGTTCGCTGCTCGTTATGACTCATCTATATGTGCTAATGGATATATACATATGCTGTGTAAAACAAAATGTATATTTTGTGCTGCGCCCCTATGCGTCAGCGGTCAAGGAGGTGGGGTGGTCAAGCACAAGCTCGTCTCCTAGTGCCTCCTTGATGACAAGATAGAATGCCTCCTTAATTTCTTGTTTGTCTGGACCGGTGTAAACACCTTCTGGAGAAAAGTCAGGGAATTTGAGGTGATCGCCTAAACAAGCAATGAGGACTTGGCTACGCAGGGAGTATTCGGGTCAGGAACTTGTTACAACCGTGGGTATTTCTAATCCCGGGACTACCATAGAGACGTGCACATATATGGTGTCTGCAGTTTTATAAGTTGTGTAACCACGTATTCTATTCATTTGGTTGACAGAACTGTAGTACACAAAAATGTTTTTGAAAGACAGACTGACACCCAGTTGGTTTTGAGTGGCAAAAAATGTTCACTTGTTTCTACCTAGCAGGATCTGCATTGCTAGTGATGGGACTGATGTAATAATGCAGAACACAGCAACACTAACTAGCGGGCCTTACACCCCTAGTGGCGAAATTGATATAAGGCCAGTCAACTTGAGGATGACAAACGTGCTCATACAATAAAAATACATATATATATATATATATATATATATATATATATACATAAGAGACATCAAAGGAATCAAAAGGGCGATCAATATGCACCTGGTTATTATGGTCTCACTAATAAGTCAATCTTTGTTGGCCTCTGCACCAGGCAGCGCCTTCCAATACAAAAAATCACAAAAAGCTTTACTGTAACAGTTGAAAACTTCAAAAGACCATATACACACATATATATATATATATATATATATATATATATATATATATATATATATATATATATATTCACTGAAAAAACCATAGGTTTTAGGGACAGTTATAGTTAGTTGGACATTGCACTCGTACAAAACCCGTGAAATTCCCCCGTTATAGTTAGTTCAGCTAACTATAACTCGCGCCCCGCAATGCACTGCTGATGACGTCACATATTACATCACTCATGACATGGTCAGTGACATCACTGATGACATCACTGATGACATCTCAAATGACATCACTGATGACATCATCCAGTGACTGTGTGTTTCTGTAAAGTTTAAATATGTTTAATATATATAGGGAAAGGCGTATTGAAGAATGAGTGGGTGTATAAGTGTCTGAATGGATAATTTAGTACGTGCGTGACTGACTCTACAAGTGAGTGATTAAACGTATCTTACTGAATGCATGGGTTAGTGACTAAACTGTGTGAATGTCTGTATCCGTCTGTTGGTGTGTAAGTGGATGCATGGATTTGCGAATAGCTACATGAGTGTCTATATGGGTTATTGATTGGTTCTATGAGTATCTGTATGGGTGCCTGAGTGTTTGTGTGGATGGGGTGTGTGCGACTGTGCATAGATGTGTGAGTGGGTGATTCACTGGGTGGATGGTTTCAAGAGTGCATCTGTGATAGACTGTATGCGTGGGTAAGTGTGTGTAAGAGTGTGTTAGTGAGTGAATGTATGTCCCAGTGGTACATGTGTGAGTAACTACATATGTGAAAGGCAGTATATATGTGTATTGGAGTATATAAATAGCTATAAGCGAGAGTGAGTGATTGTGATAGTGGCTGTATGGATGAGTGTGTGCTTGTATCAGTGATTGTATAAGAGCGTAACAATGTGCTAGTATTTGTATGATTAAGTGAGCTGGTGTGTGTATAACTGTGTAGGTGAGTAAATGGCAGTGTGTTTAATTATTTGCATGACTGACTAGGTGTGTGAGTACCTCTATGGATGAGTGGCGGTGTTTGAGTGTCTATATAGGAGTAAGAGTGCATATGATAGTCCTGTACTGAGTGACCATAAGTATGAGTGACTGTACGGGTGAGTGAGTGGATGTGTGTGTGTAGACCTAAGAATCAGTGAGTGGGTATGTAGTTATTGGTGTTGGAGTGTCTATGGTTTTGCGAATGGCACTCTGTAATTTAGATTGGGTGTATCAAAGGTTATATTAGGGTGTGAGGAGCTGCATCAGATTATCACGTGGATGATGTCATCAGTGATGTCATTTGAGATGTCATCAGTGATGTCATCAGTGATGTCACTGACCATGTCATGAGTGATGTAATATGTGACGTCATCAGCAGTGCATTGCGGGGCGCGAGTTATAGTTAGCTGAACTAACTATAACGGGGGAATTTCACGGGTTTTGTACGAGTGCAATGTCCAACTAACTATAACTGTCCCTAAAACCTATGGTTTTTTCAGTGAATTTCAAAGGTTTTTTAAATGCTAATTTCTAACTATAACGTGCCTGAAACCTACGGTTTTTTCAGTGAATTTCAAAGGTTTTTTAAATGACAATTTTTAAATGTATTAATTTTTATATTAATTTTTTTCATACTGATTTACTACATTTTTAGAAACAATTTCTTTTACATATTTTATTTTTTAAATTACATTGTAATTACATTATACATTACATTACAAAAAATACTTTCTCAGAATGAATTACTTTAGTTTAAATACTTTGCACATAGGCAATAGACTTTTAAGTACAGTAGTTACAGTTGTTGCAATGGGCAACACATTTTCAAACACAATGCAACATTCAGCTCAATGTGAATTTCTAGTTAAATGCAATTAGTTACTTTATGGATTACTTTTCTAACCACAGGACTGGATCCTAGATTCAGTCCTGGTACATCTCCTGTAAACAGTTGAGTAAAAGCGTTTTGGTTACAGTCGTGATTTTTAAGGAATATTATTGTATTTTAAAAGTTGACAAACTTTTTCTCATAGAATCACCAATGTTATCCTATGGAAGGAAATTCACTTAGCAGGTAAAAACTGTTATCGTTACTTTTTCTTACTCAGTGTTGGATCCTGGATCCAGCACTGGTGCATCTCCTGTAAACAGTTGAAAGAATGCGTTTAAGTCATACAGGCGATTTTTAAGGAATATTTGTAGTTTGTGAAAATTGACACTTTGAAACTTTTCTGCTGAAAACCAGACAATGGATTCCTATGGAAGAAAATATAAGTTACTGGTAAGTACGGTTAAAATTACTTTTCAGGACCAGTACTGGGCTGAAAGATACAGCACTGAGGTCTCTCCTTATAACAGGTGAGTAAATCGGAATTCGTATTTCGGCTGATTTTAGAGGAATATTTGTATGTTTCAAAAATCAACACTTTGAAACTTTTTCAGCAAAAAGCAGGCAATGATATCCTATGGAAGGTAATTCAAGTTACTGGTAAGTACAGTTAAAATTACTTTTGAGGATCAGTACTGGGCTGAAAGATGCAGCACTGAGGTCTCTCCTGATAACAGATGAGTAAATCGGAATTCGTATTTCGGCTGATTTTAGATGAATATTTTAAAGTTCCAAAACTCCACACTTAGAAGAATTTCCAAGTGAAACCAGTCAATGTTAGCCTATGGAAGGAAATTCAAGTTACCGGTAAGTACAGTTAAAATTACTTTTCAGGACCAGTACTGGGCTGAAAGATACAGCACTGAGGTCTCTCCTGATAACAGGTGAGTAAATCGGAATTCGTATTTCGGCTGATTTTAGATGAATATTTTAAAGTTCCAAAACTCCACACTTAGAAGAATTTCCAAGTGAAACCAGTCAATGTTAGCCTATGAAGAAAATTCAAGTTACCGGTAAGTACGGTTAAAATTACTTTTGAGGATCAGTACTGGGCTGAAAGATGCAGCACTGAGGTCTCTCCTGATAACAGGTGAGTAAATCGGAATTCGTATTTCGGCTGATTTTAGAGGAATATTTGCACAATGGTGAAGGGAGGGGGCGGGGCCTGAGGTGACATCTGTGCAAACGCGCCCCGTGGCGCGTTTTAAGTTGGGGGATTAAGTCCCCTTGAATCATGAGGGTCCCTATGGGCCAACTAGCCCACCAGGAACCTCCAGTATGCGCCAGGGGGCTGCGTTGCAGAGACATGTACAGAGGCCGCACCCCTTTTTACACCTCTGCAACGCAGCTCTGTGGCGCTTTCTGGACGTACCTGTTGGGCTAGTTGGCCCCCAGGGACCCTCAGGATTGAAGAGGATTTAATTCCCCATCTTAAAACGCGCCACGGTGCCTGTTTGCACACATGTCACCTGAAGCCCCGCCCCTCCCTTCACCACTGTGCAAACGCGCCCCGTGGCGCGTTTTAAGTCGGGGGATTAACTCCCTTGAATCCTGAGGGTCCCTGGGGTGCAACTAGCCCACCATATACCTCCAAAAAGCGCCATAGAGCTGCGTTGCAGAGAGGTGTAAAAGGGGCGTGGCCTCTGTACACCTCTCTGCAAGGCAGCCCCCTGGCGCATACTGGAGGTTCCTGGTGAGCTAGTTGGCCCCAGGGACCCCAGTATTCAAGGGGATCGTTCCCTCTCTGCAAACGCGCCGGGGGCGCGTTTGCAGAGTGGTGAAGGAAGGGGCGGGGCCTACGGGCCCGATCGTTTTTTTTTTATTTTATTTTTTTTCCCTGAAGGGGGCTGTGTGGCCCCCCTTCCTTTTCCTATTTTTAGGCCCTGGGGACCCCATCCCCCAGGGCCTTACCCCTTTTTTAAAATAAAAATAAAAAAACGGGAAGGGGGCCGCGTGGCCCCCCTTCCCTGGGCCTGTATTGGCCCCGGGGACCCCATCCCCCGGGGCATGGCCTCTTTTTTTTTTATTTGGAGGGGGGCTGCGTGGCCCCCCTCCTCAGGCCATTTAAGGCCCCGGGGACCCCATCCCCCGGGCCGGCCTTGCACTTTTAAAAAAAAAAAAATCCATTTTTTTACTTTGGGGAGGGGGGCTGCGTGGCCCCCCTCCGTGGCCACTTATGGCCCCGGGGACCCCATCCCCCGGGGCCTGGCCTCTCGTTGGGGACTGTGGGGGGTCCCCAATCCCCCACAGTCCCGCCGGCTCCCCGTGTCCTACCGGAGCCGGCATTGCTTTTACACATGGGGAGCAGCTAACATGCTGCTCCCCATGTGGAAAGCAATCAGCTTTGGATATTGGAAGAGAGAGCAGGTTTCCTGCTCTCTCTTCCAATATCCAAAGCAGCTTGCAATGACAGGACGGGAGCCGCGAGGCTCCCGTCCTGTCATTGCAAACAGCAGTGTCCCGGGGTAGGCACCCCGGGACACTGCAGGAGCCGGCCCTGGGGGTGGCGGTCCCCAGGGCCACCACAGGCTCCAGGAGGGGGGCCGCGCGGCCCCCTCCTTACATTTTGAAAGCCCCGGGGAGGTGGTGGTCCCCGGGGCTGGGGGTCCAAAACGGACCCCCATTTTAATTTTTCTTAGTGCCCCGGGGAGGTGGTGGTCCCCGGGCGTGTGGGGCTGGAGCCCCCCACACAGGTTTTTAATTTAAAAAGAAGCCCCGGGAGGTGGTGGTCCCCGGGGCTGCGGGAGGGCTATACATAAAGCCCCGGGGGTGGTGGTCCCCGGGGCTTGGGGGGCCCTAGAGGCCCCCACACATAAAATTAACCCCCCCCAGCATGCCCCCGGGACTTGGCCCACCCGGGGGCCAATACATCGAGCGCGGGAGACCGCGCTTCGATTTTTTTTTTTTTTTTTTTTCGGCAGGGTTCGCGCACCCTGAGCGCATCCTGCCGATTTTTTTTTTTTTATTTTTTTTTTTAATTTTTTTTTTTTTTGCCCAGGGGGTCCTTGTCAGGGTGTTTCTACCCTGCTCCCTTTGTGCGCTTTGCGCACTTGTTTCTGTCCCTCGGTTCTACCGAGGGACAAAATGGCTGCCAACACTTCCTGATTTGGAGTGTTGACAGCCAATTAACATAAAGCTCGTGCTCGGGAGGATCCGCGGCCCTAGATATATCTATCTTTTTACTTTTGATTTTCTCAGCAACTACTGAACGGATTTACACCATTTAACAAAAGGGTTCTTTCTGAACCAAGAACTACCTCTTTGCCAAATTTGGTGTAATTCCGTTCAGCAGTTCGGGCTGTAGCCGTGTCTAAAGTTTCCTATGGAAAATTGCATGGGGAAAACGCGTTTTGGGACCCCCTTTTTCTCGGCCCCCGCTTGACGAATCCCCCGAGACTTTCAGGGTAGGAGCGGACCGGAGCGCCCCACAAAGTTTGAAAATTTTGCGAAGATACGTCAACCGGCAAGAGAGTTATTTCAAATAGAATGTCGCGGATTTCCTATGGATAATAGGTTGTAACTATAACTATCTACTGGCGACCGCCAGTAGATAAATATATATATATATATATATATATATATATATATATATATATATATATATCCACAAACAGACGTTGCCCTCGATGGAAATGCCACACATCAGCGAGTTATCACCATATTTATTGCAGGTTAGCAGTCACAACACGTTCCCTCCTAAGTTCTTTATCACAGGCCAAACGCGTTTCGGGCAGCACTCTGCCCTTGATCACTGGCAACTTGAACAGCAGTCCCGGCAACAATCAGGAAACCATATTTAAACATTAAGACCCGCCCCAGTGGGCGTGCAATCACGATGCCTCATGGTCTTTGAAGTCCCTCGTCGTTTTACCACAGTGGGTGTTGTCGAGTTCTGCAAAAATTAATATATATATACTAGCAAGTAGCATGAAGTCCTGAAGATGCATAGCAATTTACATACATTTCATAAATGTGCTTTATAATTGAGAGAAAACAATTCACAGGTCTAAGCATTTTGGGTCTTTAAACAATAATTGCATGCTCTGGCCACTTGAGGGCAGTCAAGCGCTTTCTATCTTAATGCTAAACTGAAATGCTTATAGCTAGCGAAAATCTAATGCTTATTCACTCCTGTTCCCGGGAAAAACAGGAAACCACTTACACTTAACTTATCTCTCGAGGACAGCCTTCCTTATGCTTGGTAGCTAATCAAGGGGGGGAAGTCGTCTCTTTTCTCTGATGGCACGAACCGAACAGAGGGCACAAACTGTTGGCACCAACCAAACGGAAGGCGTAAATCGATACTTGGAAGAAACGCCACACGCAGTTGCTTCCTTTCTCTTTTCTCTGTTGGCACCAACCGAACAGAGGGCACAAACTGTTGGCACCAACCAACAAATGCACAACTCGCTCCTTCTCTCTTGGCACCAACCAAGTGGAGGCACAAGTAACCGGTTATATTTATATACAAAACCCACAATTCGTACGATTTCCTAACGTCACCCTTTGACTCAATGTCTGCGCACACGTTTTCTTAACTTGGGGTTGTTCTTTTGGTTTAAAAGCGAGACCAGTTAGACAGGAACTGAAACACCGGACAGATGTACCACAAGTGCTTAACCGACACTCTCAGACACAGCACACAAGGCAGCAAGGGACTTACCCGTGTGCGCTGTTTCTGCTCAGTCAGGAAAGAGGCACGAAGGTCAATCCTCGTCCGTGGTCACAGTGGTTCCCCGTCAGCTGGAAGTGCTATCACGTCAAGGTCACCAAAATGTTGGAGGGGAGGGTTTTTGGGCCGCGTAACTTGAGCGGGGGAGCTCAGAGATGACAATGAGGGAAACAAACGTGTGAGACACAGAAACCAAGCCAAAAGGTTCACACAATTTATTAGAAGGCGCAGCCTCAAGAAAAAGGTGATTAGATACAAAATAGAATGACTTTGTTTTCACAGAGAATCACAATATCAGAAGGCACTTTTTATATAACTTTCAATGAAATTCATAAATCAAAACAGCGTTAAAAGAGAAACATTTCTGGCATGAGGAACAAACTCATGCAATGCAAATATATTTTAGATCAATAGAAATGCAGAGAAGAGAGAAACTTCAAAGACACATTTGTAAATGCAGTGTGAAAAACACCATTTCTGATCAAGAGAAATACTTTCAAAAATGCAAAATACACTTGGCTGCAATGTTAAAAATGCCCACGTTAAAACAGAAGGAAAACACTGCTTTGCTATTAAAATGTAAGCTTTGAATTGAAGAATAAGAGAACACCAGTTTAAAGACAATATAGCAAATATATGGCAAATAAAACTATCTTAATAATCAAGAGCTCTTGGGGAGTACCCACGCGGTCTGTGACCTACAAACACAAGACAGAGTGGTAGTCCGAGGAGTGACCGGTGGGTCTCATTTTTATATCTCCAAAAGCAGAAATTAAATGCAGAACATGTCAGTTGTACTGACGTCAATAATAACCACAGGGCGTACATTTATCAGAAATAAGGTGATCACTTACAATAAAGCAGAACTTCGCCAGGCCAAAGGTCAATATCTCACGCTAAGTGCACGTCTTAAGTTACATAGGGCCAGCAAGAAAATGGTGATAATATAATGAAATAAAATAGATAGAACACGCCCTGCTTCCCACAGCACCCCAGTTCCCTGCGGTGAGATGTTCTCTATTCTCATGATCAGATGTTCCTCTTATGGTCAGAACTTCTGTGTTCTTGCGGTGTGAGAAAGTTGTGAGAAAGAGGAGTGACTGTTGGGCTCACGGAGAAAGTTGAGCACACGAAGATGACAAGATGGCCAGGGTGCTTCGCAGAAAGAGAAGCTGCTTGCGGTTTTAAGTCACAGAGGCTTAGAGCCTGCTGTGTTCAGAAAAATGGGTACAGAACTCTGGTCAATTTAACAAGGGCCTACAGATCAGGCTGGAAGGACCTGTGTCAGGGTTTCATACTGGCTGACGTGGCAAGGGTGGCCCAGGGCATTTTATATGGTAACACAGGACCCTGTCTCATAGAGTGAGACAATGTGCCATTGGTTGTGCGCTTTGAAGCCCCAGACGATTCCCCGACTGCATAATGCACAGGCCAAAGGCTCCATCGCTAAGGCAAAAATAACTGGCGAAGGAGTTCGAAATCATACGGCCTATCTTGAAACGCGCCTGCGGTGCGTTATAAAACCGCTTGATCCATTGTTCGAACCGGGGGCCTATGCCATAACCTGCTTATGCCGCTTTTAGATACTCCCACCCCAGGGTATCGAACGCCTTTTCTCTGTCTTGAGCGGCGATTTATGCTGGTTCCCCTGTAGTTGTCACTTCCAGTAATCTGTTGGCCAACACCCTGCCCAGTATTATATAATCTGTATTCAGGAGGGACATGGGGCGGTACGATCCCATCTGTAGCGGGGTCCCTACCCGGCTTAAGGAGCAATACTGGTATGGCCTTGCGAAGTGAGTGCGGCAGTATGCCCTGTTCGTAAGCTTCTGTGCACACCCGGTGTAGACGAGGGACCAACTGCGTGCTAAACGCAGTATAAAATTCCAGGGGCCATCCATCGGTCCCCAGGGTTTTTCCCCTCGCCAATTGCTGGATGGTTTCCGTTATCTCGGTTTCCGAGATGGGGGGATTCTAGGGCTGTATAATGGGTCTGCGGGATCCATGAATGTGAACACAACTTAATGCCATGTCACAGGTAAGTTTACTCATGTTGGAACCTAAGGCATCCACATTCAATAGTACAACACCCTCTCCTCCCTGATAAATATTTCTGCAACAAACCAAACTTGCACGTGAGGTCTAATTTGCATAGAGCAGAGGCATAGTCATCTACTCTTTGATTTGCTTGTGCACGGCAAGATAAATTGTAGCATTGAATAGCTGTGCAAACTGAGGGTGCATAACAAACATCCAAATCTAAAAGCACATTAACAATTAGCATTTTCTCCCCATTTTTTTATGTGCCTGTTTGGGAATTTGATATAAACTCTCTCAACTTCTAGTCCCGGAGAATGTAAAATAATTTTCTTTTTTCTGTCAGGCGTTACAAGTTCTGCTGGTGTTAGTGGGGAGGCTTGTGGTGGAGTCAGTGGGAAAGACTGAACCATTTCATAAATATATGAATAAGTTACAGAAGTACTAAAGCACACTGGAAGTGTGAAGTCAAAGTTGAGAGGCCCTTTTGAAATGTATCTGCCAATCCGGTAGCAACAATTTCAAAAATCGGGGTAAGCATTTTTTTCAAAAGTCAGTTTCACAGTTTGCAAAAATAACAACTTAATTGTACAGCCTCAGTGAATTTTATGATCATCAATGTCTCAAACTTATTCTCCTTTGAAGCATATAACGATCGGTGATCGTGTCTCCTTCAGTGTACCACAAAAATGGCTGACACATTGTGTGACCCACTAACATTATGGAGTCACACTGCAACACACTAACCCGCTGAGGTGGGTGTTCTGTGTTTACAGAAAACAGCAGTGGTCTGAGGGTTTCAAGCACAGTGGAATCTTTTGGTGGTTGACGGCATGTGTGCTTCACTCTTAACTGTTTCCTAGTGGGGAAATGCCTTTCAAAGTACACATCTCTTCTGTTCTAATAAACAAAAAAGTAAAATTTCTTGTACTTCTTTTAGCCGCTAAGGACATCTTGGAACACATGTAGGTCTGTAGAGAGCCTGCAAATTTCACATTGAGGAAATGATGCTGGGGTGAACCGCGTAGCTCGTTGCCCAAATAATGTAGTAACCACACAGGGAGTTGTGGTGTATTCCAATGTGTTATTTTACTTGAAATTGCCCCATCATTGAGTGACAACAAGATCCTGCTCCCAACGACATGGACACATCCTGCTTTAGTGCCTCAATCTCCACAACCCCTGCTACATATAATTTCACAGTACATTCTACCAACACCCTTCTGGAAACGTCTGAAGCAAGACCACTGAAGTGACAACCCAGTTCACTGCAAATGGGATCACCACAGCCCCACACAGGCTCTGTGTAGTCTCTGAGGGGCCTCCTTGCTACTCTGACGTCTTTGGGATCCTTGCCCTGGTGTCTCTTGCCACCACTGTTACATTTTTAACACTCTGGACTTTTTCTTTTTCCACCCTGTCTCTTGCTCTGGTTCTTTCCTTCTCTTCTGGTGTCTACTGTCGTCTCTTGCCTTTCCTGTCTCCAGGCGTGTGTCTTGGTCCTTTTACATTGTTTTCCCCTCACCTCTGCCTCATGTCTCTAACCAGTATCTTTTGGTGTCTATTTCCACCTTATTATCTTTACCTAGTCTATTGGCACCCTTCCCTGGATCATACCCCCACTTTCAATCCCTCTCTTAATGCACTCACTCTCTTCTGTTTTTCGTCCCACCACTCTTCTTTCTTATATTTTGCTTTTCTCCTGCCCTTCTTTCTCACCACCTTTCTCCTTTCCCTTCTGGCCAGTTCTCACCATTTTCCTATATCTTTTCAGATTTTCTTATTTACTGCCTGCACTCCTACAACGTAGAAGCAATCATGGCCGCAGATGACTTTGACATCGTCATCGAAGCAATGCTGGAGGAGCCATATAAGAACCGTGAGGTGAGTCTATTTAAGTGTGACCAGATGCTTTATTTTTTAAAGTTTAGTGCAGCTGACTGGCATGTTGCCCAGAAGGGGGGAGGGGGTTTGTTTTGTGAGGCCTTTTCTTGGGAGCCTGGGGCCTTCAGTGGTTACTGGGCGGGTTGTTTATTACATATGTCCTAGGCCTCGGTGGTGGTGTCCTCCATTTGCAGAGCCTAGAGTTACTCATTGTGCTCTTGACTTGCAGGGTAGTGAGGTTGATTTGTCAATACTTAATTCATGAGGTGGAAGGCGTTACAAACTTTGAATTCCTTGTGATAGCAATTAACAGTGAATACAACTTTTGTCCTGTCAGTGTTGCGCTTTTTTTTTTTTAAGGAAATGAGCACATTTAACAGGTAAAGTGGGGATACTTTGAAACCTCTGTGTCTCATGTTCTAAGCTCTAGATAAGACTGCAAACGTGCACAAATGATACAGATGTGGGGCTCTAGACTCAGTTCTTTTGGAACTACCAAGCTACCACTCCCTGGGTACCGTGGCTTTAGGGTTCTGCATCTTGGGATCTGCTTCTCAGTCAAGATTTTCTAGTTGTGGGGACATTCATGGAACTGGAAGTTGTCCTTCCGTTGCTGGTGACCCTAGTACCCACTGGCAATGTGCTTGTTTAGAGTTAGGTGTGACTGCAGCTTCAGTATGATCACTGGAACCATAGGGGCTGGATAGGCGCTTCAAACCAGTCGGCCAGCGGAAATGGACTCTTTGTGTGTGTGAAAGTGGCTGTCTCCTTGTGTCTTGGGCTGAAGAAAGAGGATATAGACAAGGTATGGATAGGGAAGGATGGTTTTTAACCCTTCACCGTAACATGAAGGTGATGGGTCTCTACCTCAACTTAGAAGTTTTTGCTTCCTCATGGACACAAGTTTTATCCATTGATATCCTGGATTTGTGTGTCCACATGCAGGTTCCTCTGTTGGCTGGGCCTTGTGCAGATTTTCTAGGAAGTGTGGCATTGCTCCTGAAAGACTCGGCCCATCTGCTCAAAATGTTGACTCCACAGGATTTCCTTAATTTAGGCCCATTCTAAAATAAGAGGAACAATCCAGCAGAGATTTTAGAGCTACTTAATATGTCCATTGGTGTGTCCAAACGAAGAATGTGAACAAGCAGTGGCTCTAGGAAGTCCAGTACTTGCACACCTTTAGTGGCCAGGGCAGGATTCTAGAACCTGCCAGCTGCTGTGCCACATTCAAATGTTTGTGTGTGCCTCTTGTCCTGGAGGATCATCTGTTGTTCTTTTGTCAAATTTGTGGGCTTGTAAGCCCAGAATCGAACCAGTTTGAACAGATCAGTGTGTTTTTTTGTATTGGCCTAAAAATGGGGATGCGTGAGTTTCACCCAAGAAGTGGAGACTTACACTGGGACAAACAAAATTGGCTGGACCCCTTACCCACCAACCAGGTAATCTAGTTATGTAGAATGGAGCCTGGGATAGTCTGTGAGCAGGAACAGTGTTAATGCAGGCAAGTATTTCCAAAATGGACATCACTAGCTCAATGCAAAGGAGACTACTATTTATGCAACAGACCACCGGCAGTCCATCTGTGAACCACATATCTCTTGTACATGTAACTTGCACCCTGCATTCATGTTCCAGACGTAACAAAAAGGCCTTTGCATGATAACCCCCATCTGTTAGTCTGGGATTGAAGGGATAGTAGTGCTTTCACTTGGAAAAGGCGTACAGTTTAGGGGCCCCTTCACAAAAACAATAAATAAGTCCGGTGGTGAGGCATAGTGCTGGCGAGCGCTGAAGCTCATAATCACCCCACTGCCATCTCTTGGATGGGGTAAAATATCTAGAGGCGCAATCCATAGACCTAGGATTGGACAGGGTAATACTATAGAAAGGCAACATTTCCAACCAGGTATCGTTAATCGACAATTTAAAAAGAATTTAAAGATAGATAGTAATTACTCCAACTAGAGAGAGTATTTATACTGTGCACTGAGTCTCAGAGAAACGTATCTGCATTGAACTTTTTATAGGCATATATACAAAGGAGACATTGAGAAACCTTGGATGTTTCAACAAAATGTGTGTATATATATATATATTCACTGAAAAAACCATAGGTTTCAGACACGTTATAGTTACAAATTAGCATTTAAAAAACCTTTGAAATTCACAGAAAAAACCATAGGTTTTAGGGACAGTTATAGTTACTTGGACATTGCACTCGTACAAAACCCGTGAAATTCCCCCGTTATAGTTAGTTCAGCTAACTATAACTCGCGCCCCGCAATGCACTGCTGATGACGTCACATATTACATCACTCATGACATGGTCAGTGACATCACTGATGACATCACTGATGACATCTCAAATGACATCACTGATGACATCATCCAGTAACTGTGTGTTTCTGTAAAGTTTAAATATTTTTAAAATATATAGGAAAAGACGTATTGAAGAATGAGTGGGTGTGTAAGTGTCTGTATGGATGATTTAGTAGGTGCGTGACTGACTCTATAAGTGAGTGATTTAACGTATCTTACTGAATGCATGGGTTAGTGACTAAACTGGGTGAATGTCTGTATCCGTCTGTCTGTTGCTGTGTAAGTGGCTGCATGTGTTTGTGAATAGCTAAATGAGTGTCTATATGAGTTATTGAATGCTTGTCTGAGTATCTGTATGGGTGCCTGAGTGTTTGTGTGGGAGGGGTGTGTGCAACTCTGTGCATAGATGTGTGAGTGGGTGATTCACTGGGTGGATGGTTTCAAGAGTGCATCTGTGATAGACTGTATGGGTGGGTAAGTGTGTGTAAGAGTGTGTTAGTGAGTGAATGTATGTCCCAGTGGTACATGTGTGAGTAACTACATATGTGAAAGGCAGTATATATGTGTGTTGGAGTATATAAATAGCTTATAAGCAAGAGTGAGTGATTGTGATAGTGGCTGTATGGATGATTGTGTGCTTGTATCAGTGATTGTATAAGAGCGTAACAATGTGCTACTATTTGTATGAGTAAGTGAGCTGGTGTGTGTATAACTGTATAGGTGAGTAAATGGCAGTGTGTTTAATTATTTGCATGACTGACTAGGTGTGTGAGTATCTCTATGGATGAGTGGCGTTGTTTGAGTGTCTATATAGGAGTAAGAGTGCATATGATAGTCCTGTACTGAGTGACCGTAAGTATGAGTGACTGTACGGGTGAGTGAGTGGATGTGTGTGTGTAGACCTAAGAATCAGTGAGTGGGTATGTAGTTATTGGTGTTGGAGTGTCTATGGTTTTGCGAATGGCAGTCTGTAATTTAGAGTGGGTGTATCAAAGGTTATATTAGGGTGTGAGGAGGTGCATCAGATTATCACGTGGATGATGTCATCAGTGATGTCATTTGAGATGTCATCAGTGATGTCATCAGTGATGTCACTGACCATGTCATGAGTGATGTAATATGTGACGTCATCAGCAGTGCATTGCGGGGCGCGAGTTATAGTTAGCTGAACTAACTATAACGGGGGAATTTCACGGGTTTTGTACGAGTGCAATGTCCAAGTAACTATAACTGTCCCTAAAACCTATGGTTTTTTCAGTGAATTTCAAAGGTTTTTTAAATGCTAATTTGTAACTATAACGTGTCTGAAACCTATGGTTTTTTCAGTGAATTTCAAAGGTTTTTTAAATGCTAATTTGTAACTATAACGTGTCTGAAACCTATGGTTTTTTCAGTGAATTTCAAAGTTTTTTTAAATGCTAATTTCTAACTATAACGTGCCTGAAACCTACGTTTTTTTCAGTGAATTTCAAAGGTTTTGTAAATGACAATTTTTAAATGTATTAATTGTTATATTAATTTTTTTCATACTGATTTACTACATTTTTAGAAACAATTTTTTTTAACATATTTTATTATTTAAATTACATTGTAATTACATTATACATTACATTACAAAAAATACTTTCTCAGAATGAATTACTTTAGTTTAAATACTTTGCACATAGGCAATAGACTTTTAAGTACAGTAGTTACAGTTGTTGCAATGTGCAACACATTTTCAAACACAATGCAACATTCAGCTCAATGTGAATTTCTAGTTAAATGCAATTAGTTACTTTATGGATTACTTTTCTAACCACAGGACTGGATCCTAGATTCAGTCCTGGCACATCTCCTGTAAACAGTTGAGTAAAAGCGTTTTGGTTACAGTCGTGATTTTTAAGGAATATTATTGTACTTTAAAAGTTGACACTTAGAAACTTTTTCTGATAGAATCACCAATGTTATCCTATGGAAGGAAATTCACTTAGCAGGTAAAAACTGTTATCGTTACTTTTTCTTACTCAGTGTTGGATCCTGGATCCAGCACTGGTGCATCTCCTGTAAACAGTTGAATGAATGCGTTTAAGTCATACAGGCGATTTTTAAGGAATATTTGTAGTTTGTGAAAATCGACACTTTGAAAGTTTTCTGCTGAAAACCAGACAATGGATTCCTATGTTAGAAAACATAAGTTACTGGTAAGTACGGTTAAAATTACTTTTCAGGGTCAGTGCTGGGCTAAAAGATGCAGCACTGGGTTCTCTCCTGATAACAGGTGAGTAAATTGGAATTCGTACTTTGGTTGATTTTAGAGGAATATTATAAAGTTCCAAAACTCCACACTTAGAAGAATTTCCAAGTGAAACCAGTCAATGTTAGCCTATGAAGGAAATTCAAGTTACCGGTAAGTACGGTTAAAATTAATTTTGAGGATCAGTACTTGGCTGAAAGATGCAGCACTGAGGTCTCTCCTGATAACAGGTGAGTAAATCAGAATTCGGATTTCGGCTGATTTTAGAGGAATATTTAAAAGTTCCAAAAATCAACACTTAGAAACTTTTTCAGCAAAAAGCAGGCAATGATATCCTATGCAAGGAAATTCAAGTTACTGGTAAGTACGGCTAAAATTACTTTTGAGGATTAGTACTGGGCTGAAAGATGCAGCACTGAGGTCTCTCCTGATAACAGGTGAGTAAATCGGAATTCGTATTTCGGCTGATTTTAGAGGAATATTTTAAAGTTCCAAAACTCCACACTTAGAAGAATTTCCAAGTGAAACCAGTCAATGTTAGCCTATGAAGGAAATTCAAGTTACCGGTAAGTACGGTTAAAATTACTTTTCAGGACCAGTACTGGGCTGAAAGATGCAGCACTGAGGTCTCTCCTGATAACAGGTGAGTAAATCGGAATTCGTATTTCGGCTGATTTTAGAGGAATATTTGCACAATGGTGAAGGGAGGGGCGGGGCCTCAGGTGACATCTGTGCAAACGCGCCCCGTTGCGCGTTTTAAGTTGGGGGATTAAGTCCCCTTGAATCCTGAGGGTCCCTAGGGGCCAACTAGCCCACCAGGAACCTCCAATATGCGCCAGGGGCTGCGTTGCAGAGACGTGTAAAGAGGCCACACCCCTTTTACACCTCTCTGCAACGCAGCTCTGTGGCGCTTTCTGGATGTACCTGTTGGGCTAGTTGGCCCCCAGGGACCCTCAGGATTGAAGGGGATTTAATTCCCCATCTTAAAACGCGCCACGGGGCCTGTTTGCACACATGTCACCTGAAGCCCCGCCCTCCCTTCACCACTGTGCAAACGCGCCCCGTGGCGTGTTTTAAGTTGGGGGATTAAGTCCCCTTGAATCCTGAGGGTCCCCGGAGTCCAACTAGCCCACCATATACCTCCAAAAAGCGCCACAGAGCTGCGTTGCAGAGAGGTGTAAAAGGGGCGTGGCCTCTGTACACCTCTCTGCAAGGCAGCTCCCTGGCGCATACTGGAGGTACCTGGTGGGCTAGTTGGCCCTCAGGGACCCCCAGTATTCAAGGGGAATTCGTTCCCCTCTGCAAACGCGCCAGGGGCGCGTTTGCAGAGTGGTGAAGGAAGGGGCGGGGCCTGCGGGCCCGATCGTTTTTTAAATTTTTTTTTTTCTCCCTGAAGGGGGGCTGTGTGGCCCCCTTCCTTTTTCTTTTTTGGGCCCTGGGGACCCCATCCCCCAGGGCCTTACCCCTTTTTTAAATTACCTTTAAAAAAAAACGGGGAAGGGGCCGCGTGGCCCCCTTCCCTTGGCCTGTATTGGCCCCGGGGCCCCATCCCCGGGGCATGGCCTCTATATTTATTTTTTTGAGGGGGGCAGCGTGGCCCCCTCCTCTGGCCATTTTAAGGCCCCGGGGACCCCATCCCCCGGGGCCGGCCTTTCCTTTTTAAAAAAAAAATGTTTTTGCTCTTTTTTGGGGAGGGGGCCGCGTGGCCCCCCTCCCGGGCCACTACTTGCCCCGGGGACCCCATCCCCCGGGGCTGGCCCTCTCCGTTGGGGACTGTGGGGGGTCCCCAATCCCCCACAGTCCCGCCGGCTCCCCACGTCCCTTGGGAGCCGGCATTGCTGTTCCACATGGGGAGCAGCTGACATGCTGCTCCCCATGTGGAAAAGCAATCGCTTTGGATATTGGAAGAGAGAGCAGGTTTCCTGCTCTCTCTTCCAATATCCAAAGCAGTTTGCTATGGCAGGACGGGAGCCGCGAGGCTCCCGTCCTGCCATAGCAAACTACAGTGTCCCGGGGTAGGCACCCCGGGACACTGTAGGAGCCGGCCCTGGGGGTTGCGGTCCCCAGGGCCATCAAGGGCTCCAGGAGGGGGGCCGCGCGGCCCCCTCCCTACATCAGCACAGCCCCGGGGAGGTGGTGGTCCCCGGGGCTTCGGGGGTCCAAAACGGACCCCCATTTTAATTTGTTAGTGCCCCGGGGAGGTGGCGGTCCCCGGGGCGTGTGGGGGGGCTGGAGCCCCCCCACACAGGTTGTTTAATTTAAAAAAAAAAGCCCCGGGGAGGTGGTGGTCCCCGGGGCTGCGGGAGGGCTCAGAGCCCTCCCGCACCATTTTTAAAAGAAAGCCCCGGGGGGTGGCGGTCCCCGGGGCTTGGGGGGCCCGTTAAACCCCCCACCATGCCCCCGGGACTTGGGCCACCCGGGGGCAAAATACAATCAAAGCGCGGGAGACCGCGCTTCGATTTTTTTTTTCCGGCAGGATTCGCGCACCCTGAGCGCATCCTGCCGATTTTTTTAAAAAAAAATGCTTTTTTGCCCAGGGGTCCTTGTGGGACCCCCTGAGCAGGCCTAGGGGGTTAGGGTGTTTCTACCCTGCCCCCTTTTGCGCTTTGCGCACTTGTTTCTGTCCCTCGGTTCTACCGAGGGACAAAATGGCTGCCAACACTTCCTGAATCGGAATGTTGACAGCCAGCTGACAGCCAATTAGCATGCAGCTCGTGATCGGGACGGTGCGCGCAGGGTGCGCTGAGGGTACGCGTATCCGACGCGCCCATAGATATATATGTACTTTTACTTTTGATTTTCTCAGGAACTACTGAACGGATTTACACCATTGAAGCAAAAGGCACCAGTCTGAACCAAGGACTACCTCTTTGCCAAATTTGGTGTAATTCCGTTCAGCAGTTCGGGCTGTAGCTGCGACTAAAGGTTCCTATGGAAAAATGAATGGGGAAAACGTGTTTTGGGACCCCCCTTTTTTCTCGGCCCCCGCTTCACGTATCACCCCGAGACTTTCAGGGTAGGAGCGGAGCGCCCCAACAAGTTGGAAACTTTCACGAAGATTCGTCAACCGGCGCCAACGTTATTTCAAATAGAATGTCGAGGATTTCCTATGGATAATAGGTTGTAACTATCTACTGGCGACCGCCAGTTATATATATATATATATATATATATATATATATATATATATATATATATATATATATATATATATATATATATATATATATATATATATATATATATATATATATATATATATATATATATATATATATATATATATATACACATATATACATATATACACACGCACGCTCCGTGGAGTGAGTGGTCACACAGTGCAACGAAAAATTGCCTCAGTGTGTTCGATTGAAATTAGCGATAGACATAAAAGGCAAGAAAATGTAAAGTTATTCCGCAGGAGCATGTATAAGTAAAATAAAGTTAAAAAAGTTTCTTTGTGTATCCAGTATAATTCCAAAAAGTATTTCCGCCATGGAATGTTGTCAGCATTTCGACCCTACTGTGGTTCCAGGGTCATCATCAGGACTTGGGGGGGGGGGGAAACACTCCAGCTGTTTTTATAGCTTGGTTCCCACTCCACCAACTGGCTTAAGTGATCAGTGCTGCCGGTCCAATAGGATTTTCCTATCTGCTGATTTTTCTCAAGAAGCTAATATGATAGAGAAATTCATGGCCTTTAATCCACTTCTTCTTGAATGGGACATTTGATACAGGCTTTTCAAACCTGTTACTATGCTGTTAATTATTGATGGGATAAAAAGGTAATTCTTGTAGATAATGCATTCATTTGCCATGGATAAGCCCAAGCCTCGCATGAAGAAGAAAATGCAAACACCCTAATCCCACTCAACCCCGCACACCATATGTCGGGACTTCACAACCACCAGACTACCTGGCAACATCCATGGTGGAACTGCTGATTGGGAGAGCCCCGCCTTACCACTCCCTTTATCCGTTAGGCATTAGTCGCATTGTGGGTGCTTTGAGGATTCTGGTACCTGCAAAAAGAACTCCCCAGCACTCCAGCCCTTGTGAGTACTGTATAGACTAGATAACTGAACTAATCGTGACACACCCGTGACTGGTGTCCTACTTTGCCTTGAATCTAGCGACTTATGCCATGTCCCCTCAACGACTCCTTCCATGACACAGGTCCCACTTTCCTGATATTGGCATGTGGGATAATGGACATTGACACTTAAGTTCTCTAGCTTAAACTCTAGAAGGATAGTATAGTGTTATACCAAATTTCTAAGATTTATTTTCCCCTTGCGTTTATCCTCTCCCTTCGTAATACATTCTGCCCCCTCCCTTGCTTCGCATATCCTCCATGTGTCCACGATTGGGCCATTGCTGCCCTCGTAGTGATCCTCCTTTGCTTATATTACCTGTAGTATATTATCTCCTAGCAGTGTCCTGAAGGAAACAATTCAAAATGCTATAGCATTAAATGTGAACATCTTGACCAACTATGTTGAGTGTTACTGTACCTGGTCACTAATATAGAACTTATCTAGGTAACAAGATACACCTTTTCGCTCGCACTCTCATACTTGTCCACAATAAGAACTGACCAAGACACGAATATAGTTTAAAATGTATATTTTAACTATCGTGTTTTAAAGTGCAGTATACGGGCCACAACAAGCAGAAAAATGCATAAAACTAATACAGTTAGCATTGCAGCTAGGCCATATATCATAAAGGGAGATATCATATAAAGACCATGGAGAAAGGACTATAATGCCTAACTCCCTCCCCTTGGTAAGAAGAAGTATTATTATATAATAAAAGATCTCTGGGCTTTGCCAGCAGACCCCATACCTTAGACTATAGATGTTATTTCTACATCGTAGGTGAGTGTTGCTCTACTCCCTGGAAAGGTCCCTCTCCAAGTGTCAGTTACCTAAACTTGCATCCCCATAATATCAAAGTACGAGTTTCCAGCAACA
The DNA here is from genome assembly GCA_963921515.1 of Calotriton arnoldi. Taxonomy (NCBI): domain Eukaryota; kingdom Metazoa; phylum Chordata; class Amphibia; order Caudata; family Salamandridae; genus Calotriton; species Calotriton arnoldi. The sequence continues at coordinate 127,924 of CAWUFW010003289.1, read as the reverse complement.
GCTGCATTAGCATGTTTTGTCTAGGTGCTAGGGACTGACAAGAATAGAATAACAAGGGGCATTGTTTATCGACCTTGCTCACAATGTTCAGACTAAACTGCAGGAACAAGGAGAGAACGAACGCAGCAGACAGTTCTCATGTGAAAGGCATAAACAGAGTTTTGCAAAAATGAAGCCTTGTAGTAACGTGCGCAAAAGCTGCATCATGGCTGCTGGGCTCATGCTAACTTAGTGTTTTCGACAATGTCCCTATCGGCCACGTGACGGGGGGTCTGTGTATGCCCCCTGTTCCTCTAAATAAGCTTGTTGACTATCTTGATGGATTTGGTAGCAGTTGGATACACACCAGCAATGATTTGATGCAACTTGAATATAAAACTTTATCCAATTAAAAATGCAAGTGGCCTGGCACTTTACATGGGATAGAGAAGTTATTCATGGTGTCATAGGTGACCTAGGTTTAGTGACCTTGGTGATAAACCCCGTCAAATGAAATGCTCCCTGCCTTTTAATTCTTCTCCAAACTGTCATCCTGCCCCAGAGCGACAGGCACCACCCTGACTTGTGGCAGGCCGCTCTCCCAGCCGAGACTTTATGGTTGTGACAGACTCCTGGGAGGAGTTCATTTAGGAGAGGTGGAGGTCAGAGGTCTCTGTACTCTGGAGGACCTGCTCCATAACAAATCATTTGAAGCTTTGCACGGCCCATCTGCCTCTAAAGTCCTTCCTGCCATCCATCAAAGGGAGACTGGTGCAGGCTCTCATGGGCAACACGTTCTGCCATGTGGCACTCCAACAAGCAGGATAGAGTGGGGTCCTGGATCTTTTACCAAGAGACTCCATGCCTCAGGAGGTTGTTGAATCAACAGGACATCTACCTGGTTGCCAGTTACTTGGTGGAGTTCTTGAATGTCAGAGCAGGCAAACTGAGCAGACATTATCTGGCAGACCACGAGTGGCGTTCCCATCCCAAGGTGGCACAGGGCAGCTTTGACCAGTGGGGTTGGCCCCGGTTAGATCGATTCACTAATGTAACTGTCAACGAATTTTGTGAGTTGCAGTTTCCTACAAGGCATTCTCTTGGAGACTCATTCTGGTTGGAATGGAACAAATGGCTGTTGTCTTTCTACTGCAACAAATGATGAACGGAATGCTGAATGAACGTGGATCCCTTGCTCTCCATGCCACTGGAGTCGAGCTTTCCTGGCTGATGATGGGTGAAACCCCGTAACTGGTCCTAGAATGCTTGTTTCCAGTCCAGGGAGGACTGGGCTGGTAGTTTGGGCTGGACTGTTCCCATCGGGTGTAGGGTCAAGACTGATTTGCATATGGCTGGGTCCAAACTGGAATGGCATGGTGAGCAAAAAAACAATGGTTTTAGGCCCAGATCTCTTTACTGGGGTGAATGTATGACATTGTTCTGCATTCTGTCCATCATTTGTTCTTTTTGCATTTGTTGTCTTTCTACTGCCACCTCTTCTGCCTCGAGTTCTGAGAAAGATCAGAACAGACTGGGCACAAGACATCTTAATTGCCACTGGGCCAGGATGGTGTGATATCCAGAGATCCTGAGCATTTACCCTCTCTACCCACCGATCAGGCTACCTCTTCAGGAAGACCTCCTGTCACAGCAACAGAAGTGGGTCCAGCACGCCAGTCTCCACCACCTACACCTTCATGCTTGCAGATCGAGCGGTGGCAAATAAATGCTTTTCACTTGCTGGCCAAGGTGGTGGTTGTCCTCCTTGCGGCCAGACGCCGTTTCACAAAGTCGATCTATGCTGGACGATGGGACAGACTTGTTCTCTGGTTTGGGGTCTGAAACACTGACTCCCTTACAAACCAGATTTTCAGATGTGGGGTTTGTTTTTGTTCTTTTATTAGCTCTGTGACAACTTGCAGTGGGTACTTTAAAAAGATATTTGTCGGCCGTTTCGGCCATTCTGTGCTTACCTGAACAACCCTGTGTAAGTTAATCTCTTCCACTACTGAAACGGAGCGCTGGTGTCTCCGGTTCACAGTCTTGGGCTTTCTTGAGGTCGGAAGAAGCCATGCCCTCTTGGAGGCAGGCTATATATTGATGTCAGCTGCACGGACGCGCTGGATTTCGACTGCCAGATGGATTGCTCTCCCTGGGTGGCCGAGCTTTGTGCTTACCTTGTTTCCTCTTTCCTGCTGATTTCCTTGTATGCGCACTAGGCGCAGGGAGGTGCCTGGCTCCCATTCCCGGTGGCGGCCATTTTAGGCCTACAGTGCTGCAGATCTCCTTTAGTTCTTATCTGGTTGGCACTAGCTGTTTTTTAAACTTGTTTTCTGCACTGATATTGTGTTTTTATTCACTTTTAATCTCTTCCACTACTCAAACGGAGCGCTGGTGTCTCCGGTTCACAGTCTTGGGCTTTCACGAGTCCGAGGTCGGACGAAGCAACACCCTCTTGGAGGCGGGCTATATATTGATGTAAGCTGCGCGGATGCGCCGCTGGCCTGCCAAAGGCAAGCCCGTCTGCACCCGGACGGCACCAGGGACCAGGACCCCTACACCTCAGTCCCATGTTACGCAGCCCCTTGCGGCTAAAAAGCTGTCATGCTCGCGTAGGGACCTTATAGAGCTAAACCGCACCGTGAGGGAAGACTGCTACCACTATGAATATCTCGCGAAGCCCGAAAGGCTGTAGCAGTTGTGAATTCCAGCTAGGTGAGCAGAAACTATCGCGTTATCACGGTAAGTCAACTCAAATATACCCCGCTAATTAGCAAGGCCTTTTACTGAACTGCTGGTCCTTGTCCTAACACAAATCAGAAATATTGGAACACCAACCTGCTGCATTCTTCCTTATGGAAACATGGCTCTCAGAAACTTCAGCCCCTGATGTGTTGGACGCGGTCCTCACTAATTACACCATTCTAAGACTTAACTGCCCCCTGCATAGGGGAGGAGGTGTGGCGATAATTTTCAAACGTTGCCTGCAATGTAAGCTGCAACTGATAAATATTGCCAACTCTGAAGCAGTCTTTTTTAGTCGAGCCCTGAATAACCAGCTCACACTAGCAGGATTTGTAATTTACCGCCCCCCAGGTCCAGCTGCCACATTTGCAAAACACCTAATGTATGTTATTCTGGACTATGCAGTCCGATATGCTAATTTCATAGTGCTAGGAGAGCTTAACATCCATATAGACAGAGTCCTGTCCTATTGCTAAAGACTTGGTAGAAGACCATGGCCTCCTCCAACTTACCCAAATGGTTGAAGCTCCCACTCATGCTTTAGGCCGTATACTGGACCCTATTTTCACCAACTCTTACTCCTTAATGGTGGTCCCGCCCACACCAGTAGCTTGGTCAGACCACCACCTGATCCCGTTCGGTATCTCGGAGCCCCGTCAACCAGTGATACCACCTCAAAAATGCAGTTTGCGTAAATGGGCCTGCATTACCCCCATGTCCTTTTCAACGGTTCTAGACCAAAATACACCATCCCTTGTAGCTGTCCAGCCTCTGTCAACACACAACTAAAGGGGTGGATCAACCAAGCCTTGGATACCCTAGCCCTGCGGAAGTCAGCCACCAGCAGGCGGACCAATCCCTCCGCACCATGGTTTTCTGAAGCACTTCAGGAAACTAAAAGATTGTGTAAACGGCTAGAACGTACATGGCGCAGAGAGTATGATGAGCACCATAAAACTGTCTACCTTGCAGCCTTAAAGAGTATCATATAGAGCTTAGGTGCGCTCGGGCAAATTTCTACGCTCAAAAAATCGCAGAGTCCAAAAACTCCTTCAGGGAACTTTCAGATGATCAAATCTTTAACTTCCTTAGAGCGTACGGCAGCATCTATTACATCATCAAATGATCTCTGCAATCAGATTGCACAAGCCTTTCTTGATGAGATTAATACTATCTACTCCTCTTTCCCGGAGAGTGCTAGGAATTTCAGGATGATGAGCCCTGCCGGTATGCCTTTAAATGCTTCAGATATGCTCCTTAACCTGAGACCTATCTCTGAGGATGAAACCAACAGTCTGATGTTGAAAGTCAAGTCAGGATCACTGCTAGATCCTGCGCCCCCGACCATCTTGGAACAGAGTAGAGAAACCATCGAACCAGTACTCACGAACTGCTAAACTCATCTTTTCGCTCAGGTTTAGTTCCCAAAGAGTGGAAACATGCCATATTGATCCCATTACTAAAGAAGCCTACTTTAGACCCCTCACTGCCGGAAAATCTCTGACCTATCTTGCTACTGCATTTCTTTGCAAAAATTGCCGAGAAATTTGTGAATCAACAACTTATGCAGTTTGTGGAGGAGAAGGATCTCCTTCACGAGACACAATCGGGTTCCCGACCATCCTTCAGTACAGAGTCAGCTCTGTTACTCGCAACTGAATCTATTTGCAAAATACCAGACGAGGGCCACACTACAGCTCTAATTTTGTTCGATCTGAGTGCCGCTTTCGACACGGTCTACTACTAGATAGGTTACACCATGCAGGGGTGGGTGGCTCTGCTCTGGCTAGCCAATTTCTTCGAGGTCAGCACCTTGCAGATCACCCTTCAATCTTCTGTTTCTACCACTCAACAGCTGAAACTGGGCGTACCTCAAGGTTCAGCATTGAACCCGACTCTCTTTAACCTGTATATGCGTCCGCTTGCGGACCTCTTGGTAAAGCATGGGGTGCAGACCGTATCATATGCGGATGACACGCAGCTGATCATTACCCTGGCCCAGGATAACGGGCAAGCAGCAGAGGACTTCAAGCTTTGCTTGGCCGACCTGGCAAACTGGATGAAAAATAGCTGCCTCAGATTAAATGCCAGCAAAGCTGATATTTTAGTGGTAGGAAAGCCGCCATCCATCTGGTCCTCGAGCTGGTGGCCCAGCGAGTTGGGGTCCCCCCAAACTTCAAGCCACAAAGTTAAAATAAACCTGGGAGTTTGGCTTGATTCTACACACTCCCTTTCGGACCAAATCTTTACCCTCACAGGCTCATGCTTCGGGACCCTAAAAATGATCAGAAAAATCCTCGGTCTTATTCCTGACTGTGCAAAAAAAACAGCAGTCCAGGCCCTTGTGACTTTTAGATTAGATTATTGCAACGTCCTGTACCTGGGGGCATCTAGGAAGAGCATACACAGGCTACAGCGGGTGCAAAAAGCAGCAGCTCGAATGCTGCTGAACATCCCTAAATTCGCCCCACACAGGGCGTGCCTTGGAAACACTCCGCTGGCTCCCCATTGAGGAAAGGATATCCTTCAAAACTCTGTAATGCTCACAGAATCCTACAGGGCAAAGGCCCGAAATATCTGCTCCCGATGATCCAACCTTACCATCCTAGGCGCTGCCTGAGGTCAGCTGGCACAGGATTGGTTAGTGTCCCCTCATTCAACAGAAAACGCTTTGGCGGCACCTCTTTCAGAATCTTGGCAGCCAAACAATGGAATTCTGTCCATCTACATCTTAGATTAGAGCCGTCTGAATTGGCCTTCTGTAAACATCTCAAAACTTGGCTGTTTAAGAAATAACTTAATCAACAGTAGTTCCTGCCCAGTCTCTCTCTCTCTCTCTCCCTGGCTTAGTCTGTTTTCCAGCACGAGGACACTCCGAATTGGAGTAATCATGCGCTTTACAAGCTGCAAATAATAAGTCTACGGTTGTCGTACGTTTTTATAAAAGGTTTGACTCACAACCCCTCAGGCCCCAACCCTTAAACTTTTTTGTGATACCATAATGGGTGTCGAACTTGGCCTTATTGTTCCTTGTGCACGCTTTTCGAGCCAGTGTACAGATGTTTCTCTTATGACGCTTGACTGTAACAAGCACCGTCTTCATTAAGATTGTCAGCACATAGAGTGAGTTAACTACAGGTGCGTTTGGTGCAGCCACCCTACACCACGTTCCCCCCCCCTCCCCCCCCCCCCCCCCAGACAGATTGGTACCAGGGCGGCATCCCTACTGAAAGTTGTGATTTCCTTCAACGTTGGCCAGTTGATTGCGCTGCCAGCATTTTTGCTCTGCCTCACACCAAAGAAATGGAGACTTCACGGACTCGATCCTAAAAAAGCTTTTACATCGACAGCACAAAAGATCATTACATGAACGATCAGGTTTTTGTGGGTTTCTCTGTGGCAAAGAAAAGGAAAGATGTGCACAAGAGGACCCTGTCAATGTGAAAAGTACTCTGAATCAAAATCTACTATGCACTGGCCAAGAAGCAACCCCTGAAGGCCTGCGACAGCCATGCTACACTATACTCCAATTCACGACTTACAAAAAGAGACTGAGGCACTGAAAAATGCCCTGATCACTTCTAGTGGATTTTAAGGGTAGAAAAAAGTGGTGCACGACTCGAGTCTGGAATACAGTCACTTAATCTTTGGCACAAGAAAGAAAGATGACTTGGCACTCACCAACTATCATACAAAATGCAAGACTAAATGGAATGCAATTGTTTTACATCACACTTGAATAACCTAATGCACAGACTCCATACTAGCTTTTCTTAAAAAGTGGTTTATTTATTCAAAATCTTCTTTAAAAAAAACCCCAACCTTTTCTTCTTTTGTTTTGAGGTAGCCAACGTGTTTCGTTTCGTCCCCAAATGGAGATTTCTTAAGGGCTTGCAAATTGGGTTTTTTCCGTGTAGACAGGAGTTGTGCACACACGACTTGGAGCTACGTGAAGCCTGTTTAAAATAAAACTCTTTCAAAATCATGGACACATGATATGGCTTCCTCTGTAAAATGTGTTGAGCGAGACTTAGTGTAAATGCTGTCTGCTGGAGATACAAGCCCTGGGTTGTGATTGATTTGATTCATATATTGGCCATGCACCTGGCTGTCGGATTTATTGCAGGAGGTATGGCCCGTATTACGGGCCACCAATGATTGCCAGTTTACACATTTAATGAAATTAGGCATCTGAAAGAGACACGTTAGTGATAGATTCCTTACCTTAGAATATCCCCAGGCGTCAGACTGGATCCGGAAAGTTTTTCGTCAGCAGTACCCCTGCGCGTCGGTAGGTGGCGTCGTGCGGCTCCGCGTTCGTCGCTGGCGTCGTAAGCGCCGAGATGACGTCACGGAGACTACTTAGGCGCCACCCATGCGCGCTGACGTCAGTTCTTACTTTTTCCGCGCCAGCAAGCGCAGATCCGGTTAGAGCACGTACCTTAGTCACTTTTTGACTAGTTGTTTTTTGGGACTTTTGTCTCTAATTTCTATATTTTGACTCCTGGTGCCATGTAGGGATGCCTGGGTTTAAATCCTGCGGGGCCTGCCGCCGTACGATGTCGATGGCCGACCCCCATGGCGTCTGTCTCTACTGTCTAGAGCGCGACCATGACTCCCGGTCATGTTCCGACTGTCTGGCCATGGCTCCGAAGGCTTTGCGGGAGCGGTCCCGAAAGCTGCTGGAGGCCCGACAGTTGTCTCAGCGCCGTTCCAGGTCCAGGGGTCGCTCGAGGGACCGACCGCGGAGTCGCCATCATCGCTCCTCGGGGTCCAAGTCTTCACCCTCGGATTCGGGTAAGCGACGTCCTGAAAAGAAGTCGAAGCGCGTACGCTCTCCGACCTCCCCCCGTCGGTCTTCGGACGAGGGGGCCCGGGGTCTTTCCCCCGCGGCTCCGTTGGAGCCTGTCAGTCCCGCGGCCTACCCGCCATACCCAGGTCCGTCGGCGACTCCGGCCCAGGTGCAAGAGTTTCTTGCTGCCATGGACCGCCTTTTTGGGCCTAGGGCTCCCGCCGGTGCGCCTTCGGGCCCCGCGGTCCCTTTTGGGGGCCCTTGGTTGCCGCCGGCGGCTCCGGCCCCGAGGTCCTCCACCAGCGGCTCCGGCCCCGGCGCCGCAGGGTCCTCCGCCGGCGGCTCCGGCGCCCCCTGCGGCTCCCTTACCGGCGCTGCCCTGGGTGCCGTTTGGCTCACCTCCGCCCTTGCCCGCGTTTCCAGCTTGGCACCCCGATTAGGCCTTGGAGCCGGAGCGGCGCCGTTCCCGGCGCGGTGGAGCATTTGTTTTCCCCTGTGCCTCCCTCGCCGTTGCAGCCTGTGCCTCGGGCTGTTGTGGAAGAGGAGGACTGGGAGGGGTCGGAGGACCCTCTTGCACGGCAGTGTGAGTCCGAACAGGAGTGGGCAGAAGACTCGGAGGATGCCAGTGGCCTTGACCTCTCCTCTGAGCCTGGGTTTGTGTCTCCTCCCACTCTCATGGAGGAAGGCGCAACCTACACTGTGGTGCTCCGTAGAGCAGCTGAGGCTCTTGACCTTGAATTGCCTACTGTTGCCCTCCAAACTAACATCCTTACTGAGGTTCTTCAGCCTACAGCAAGTTCTGTGGAACCTCTGCTTCCGTTCAATGAGGCCTTGACGGATGTTTTGATGGGTACCTGGTCTAGGCCAGCCACAGGGGTCCCTGTAGATAAAAATGTGGCCAGACGTCACCGTCCGGCACCGGGTGACCCTGCCTTTCTGACAACTCATCCGACACCGGAGAGCCTGGTCATTCAGGCTTCCACTTCCCAAACAGCATTCCCTACCGCTCCGCCGGATAAGGAATCCAAAAAGCTGGAGCAGCTTGGCAAAAGGTTGTTTTCCTCTGCCAGCCTGGGGCTGCGGTCGGTCAACACCGCATGCCTCTTGGGCCGCTATTCTCACGCTGTGTGGGACACGGTGGCGCAAACTCTGCCCCAGTGCCCCGAAGAGGTTCGGGCTGTGCTTTCCCAAGCTGTTGCAGAGGGGTAGGATGCCGCGAAGTTCGCCATTCGGTGTGGGTTGGACACCGCGGACTCTTTGGGAAGAGCCATCTCCACGACAGTGGCCTTGCGGCGACATGCTTGGCTGCGGTCCACGGGGTTTTCGGGGGATGTCCAGAGTTCCCTCATGGACATGCCTTTTGATGGTACTCTCCTTTTTGGCGATAAGGCAGACAGTGCGCTGGAGCGTTTTAAGGACTCTCGGGCTACAGCCAAGTCCTTGGGTCTCTCCACCACCCGCCTGGCCACGTCTACTTTTCGTTCCTTTCGTGGCCGCGGCAGGGGCGCCTCTACGCGTCAGTTCAGCCTAAGGCCTGCGCAGAACCAGCCTCCGCGTGGCCGCGGGCGTGGTGGCCGCCGTGGCGGAATAGGGGGGGCAGCGTGCGGGTCAGCCCACCTCCGCTCCCGCAGCATCCGCCTCAAAGCCTTCCTAGTCCGCGCTTTGGGGTGCACCCCACGCCGGTGGGCGGCAGGATTCAACATCACCTCCCCCACTGGCGCTCTGTCACTTCGGACAGCTGGGTGCAACAAATCGTCCGAAGGGGCTATTCCCTCCCCTTCGAGTCTGCCCCCCCCGTCCATGCCACCTCAGTTCCACCGCATGTCGGGGGATCACTTAGCGCTTCTCCGACAGGAAGTCACGGCCCTCTTGGCCAAGGGGGCCATCGAGCGCGTTCCTGGGCCAGAAGTAGGACATGGATTTTATTCCCACTACTTTCTGGTCCCCAAGAAGGACAAGGGGGGCTTGCGTCCCATCTTGGACCTCCGGAACGTCAATCGCTTCCTCCGGAAGGAGAAGTTCAAGATGTTGACTCTGGCTCAGGTCTTGGCTGCCCTCGACCCTGGAGACTGGATGGTAGCGTTGGACTTGCAGGACGTATATTTTCACATCCCGTCCTGCCGGCCCACCGGCGTTAACTGCGGTTCACGGTAGGCCAGGAGCATTTTCAGTTTACCGTGCTCCCCTTCAGCCTTACAAGCGCCCCTCGGGTGTTCACGAAAGTGATGGCGGTGGTCGCAGCTCATCTGCGCAGGTCAGGGGTGTTAGTCTTCCCCTACCTCGACGACTGGTTGTTGAAGGCGGGCTCGCCCCAGGCAGTCGTCACCCACCTTCAGACTACGGCCGACCTCCTGCAGTTGCTGGGGTTCTCCATCAACGTGCCAAAGTCGCACCTGAGTCCTTCTCAGAAGCTCCCCTTCATCGGAGCGGTTCTGGATTCGACGCAGTTTCGGGTTTATCCTCCCGAGCAGCGAGTCCGGGATATTTAGGCTATGATTCCCATCTTTCAGCCTCTATCCCGGGTTTCAGTCAGGATGACCCTCCGGCTCCTGGGCCTGATGGCCTCCTGCATTCTGCTAGTGCAACATGCCAGGTGGCATATGCGGGCTCTGCAGTGGGACCTGAAGTTCCAGTGGGCGCAGCATCAGGGTAACCTGTCCGATCTTGTCCAGATCTCGGAGGGCACTGCACAACAATTGCAGTGGTGGCTCACGAATCGCGATTGGGTCAATGGCAGATCCCTCTCCCTTCCCCAACCGGAGCGCACAGTGGTGACGGATGCGTCCCTCCTGGGATGGGGCGGCCACTTGGGAGAGGCGGAGATCAGAGGCCTCTGGTCTCCGGCGGAGTCCCGGCTCCATATCAATCTTTTGGAGCTTCGGGCGATCCGACTTGCACTGAAAGCATTCCTTCCCTCTGTCCGGGGAAGTGTAGTGCAGGTGTTTACGGACAACACCACCGCCATGTGGTATTGCAACAAACAGGGCGGGGTGGGGTCGTGGACCCTATGTCAGGAGGCTCTGCGCCTCTGGACATGGCTGGAACATCAAGGTATTACCTTGGTGGTTCAACACCTGGCAGGTTCTCTGAACGCCAGGGCCGACGAACTCAGCCGCCGGTGCTTGATGGATCACGAATGGCGTCTGAACTTGGACGTGGCGCAAGGTCTCTTTCTGCAGTGGGGAGAGCCTTGGTTAGATCTATTCGCCACCGAAGAGAACGCGCAATGTCATCAGTTCTGCGCGTTGGAATTTCCAAGCCGGCACTCGCTCGGCGACGCTTTTCGTCGCGAGTGGAGCTGCGGTCTGTAGTACGCCTTTCCGCCTATACCTCTTCTGCCCAGAGTGCTGAAGAAGATTCGGCGCGACCGGGCCCAAGTCATCCTTGTGGCTTCGGATTGGGCACGAAGATACTGGTATCCCGAGCTACTCAACATGGCAATCAATCCCCCTATCCGACTGCCTCTTCGGGAGGATCTTCTGTCGCAGCAGCAGGGGACGGTCCTCCACCTGAACCTGTCCAGCCTCCACCTCCATGCGTGGAGATTGAGCCGCGACAGTTGACAGCTTTCGATCTTCCTCCTGAAGTCTGTGATGTCATTTTGGCAGCCAGGCGTCCCTCCACTAAGACGGTGTACGCCTGCAGGTGGAACAAGTTTGTGGCATGGTGCACAGCGAAGTCTGTGGATCCCCTTTTTGCCCCTCTTTCTGAGGTCCTTCTGTTCCTACTATCCTTGGCCCAGCAGGGCTCTGCTCTGGGCACTGTCAAAGGTTAGCTTTCGGCCATCTCCGCCTTTCTCCGGCTTCCAGATCAGCCGTCTCTCTTTAAGTCCCCGGTTGTTAACCGTTTCCTGAAAGGCATTACACACACGTTTCCTCCCGTGCCTTTCTTAATGCCTCAATGGGACTTAAATCTTGTCTTGACCTATCTCATGTGCGCTCCCTTCGAGCCCCTTCATAACTGTCCTTTACGTCTTCTTACTCTAAAGACGGCTTTCCTGGTAGCTATCACCTCTGCCAGAAGAGTGAGTGAGCTCCAGGCTCTTTCTTCTAAACCTCCTTTCTGTTCATCCGGACAAGGTGGTTTTAAGGACCCGTCCTTCTTTCTTGCCAAAGGTTGTCACGCCCTTCCACATCGGGCAGACCATCACTTTGCCCACTTTCTTTCCGCCTCCGCATCCTTCAAAAGAGGAAGAGAGGCTCCATCGTCTGGACCCAAAACGTGCGCTCTCGTCCTATCTAAAGCGCACACAACAGTTCCGGGTGGATGACAAGCTCTTTGTTGGCTACGTGGGCGCCAAAAAAGGTCGGGCCGTGCACAAACGCACCATCTCTCAGTGGGTCGTTTTGTGCATCAAAGCATGTTACTCCTTGGCTAAAAAGGAGCCTCCTGTGGGGCTGCGTGCCCATTCTACCAGGGCAACAGCAGCCACTACTGCCTTGTGACGCGGCGTTCCCTTGCAGGATATTTGTCAGGCAGCCACGTGGGCCTCGCTGCACACATTTACCAAGCATTACTGCCTTGACAGTCAAGTCCGGAGAGACGGCTTCTTTGGCCGTTCTGTTCTCCTTGACTTTCTGGTGTAATCTATTCGCAGACCCACCACCGGGGTTGGTATTGCTGGGGTATCTATTCTAAGGTAAGGAATCTATCACTAAGGTGTCTCTTTCAGATGCACAAGTTACTACTTGTGTAACGATATATCTGTAAGAGACATTAGTTAGTGATAGATTCCTTACCGCCCCACCCATCCTCCCCGTTCTGCGAACTGATTCTAGGGTTAAGGTCATCCCTTTCAGGGCCCTAGTTTCATGGCACCAGTGGTCAGTTTCTTGCATGGCTCTGCGTTACTGGCGCGGAAAGTCCTGTACAGAAATGACGTCAGCGCGCATGGGTGGCGCCTAAGTAGTCTCCGTGACGTCATCTCGGCGCTTACGACACCGGCGACGAACGCGGAGCCGCACGACGCCACCTACCGACGCGCAGGGGTACTGCTGACGAAAAACTTTCCGGATCCAGTCTGACGCCTGGGGATATTCTAAGGTAAGGAATCTATCACTAACTAATGTCTCTTACAGATATATCGTTACACAACTAGTAACTTGTGCATTCTGCATAATTGCTCATTCAGACCAGTCCACGTCCTGTTGGTGGATATGGATAGCTCGTGCCCTGTCCACGAGCAAAAGCTTTATTCTAAGACACTAGTGATTGCCCAAGACCACCTCACAAGATAAACGGACAACTGAACTTCTCAGGCTTGCAGCCCCTGAGTGCCTCATGTATAAACTCCTTGCCTGGATATTTTGGAACGACACCTCCATGATATGCTACCTTGAGTCCATATGCCACATGCTGTGTTCCCTCGGCCCCATCCTCAAGCTGGATAAGCGAATGTTTAGACTCCATGTTCAAATTCAGTATATAAAAAGACATCAGTAATTGATTGACTTAAGGGAGAAGTAGTGTATTGTGATTGAGCTGTGCTTGGAAGTTAACTGTTCATGCACTTATGAGTGGTCTTGCTGTTCACTCTGTCCACTGTTTGATGGTTCCAAAGCTTTGCCTGTTTGTCCTATGCATGAGTCCCAGAGCTGGGTTTACACTTTGACTCATTTCCTTGTGTGATTGTCTGGGATTTTTTGAGTCCGCCTTAAAGTAGGATGGTAGATTTGGGCTAAACACACTCTAGATCAGGTCTCCTTCAGTTCAGGAAGCAATATTCTGCATAAAGATAGCTAACTGGTCCTAAAACATTTTAGAACCTTTCTTTTGGTGGTGAAAAAGGGCACACTTCTACAGGAGGAATGTGCTGAGGGCATAACTAACTGTTGAGCTAAGCAAAATAAAAGGAGAAATGCCTTAACAGCTTTCAGACCTCTTCACACAAATAGTCTGCGGCTGTATGTAAAAGCAAAACCTTCTGGGACTTCTAGAGCAGAGGGGTCTTCCCAAGTGCATTTCTTTGTAGTTGTGAAATATGATGCCGGGCCCTTCAGTGTTTATACCTTCTCACATTTTTCGAGCACTGAGTGTAGGAAGCTGGCTTTTTATGTAGTTTACCAAATGAGAAAGTCCAGTTGGCCCTTATTGGCTTACAGGGCTTAAATTAATAATCCCAAATGCTCTCTCTTGTGGTAGTGCGGGCGAGCGGTTTAGGCTTGTCAGAGGGTAATAATTAGTTAAGCATTTGTTGTACACACAGAGTCAATAAATGAGAAACACACTCCAGAAGAAACTCGAGACCGATTTGGAAAAATTACATTTCTGTAGAATTTTAGACACCAAGAACTTCATAATATGTTAAGTACTTTAGACGTTATCAAATTTTACAGTAAAAACAGTAGATAATGACAGTGTCAAATTTGAGATATGAGCCTTGTACGTGGTAATGTTATCCTAAGGGAGAATCATTCACTGTATATGGTTACTTGCGTCTTACAGGACTGTTCTTCTGGACTTAAGATGAGTCGGGGGCAAGGTCCAAGAAACACCAAGAGTTCAGTTTTACCTGCCCTGGGGTGGCCGGGTGCAGGGATGCTTTTAGTGGTGGTAGCCTCGAACGCTACACGCTATAGTTGATGGATACAGTACATGTACAAGCAAGTCTGCAGAGCGAATGCTATGTTTTAGAACAAAAAGTTAAATATCTGAGATCTTCAGACGCCTAGGACGGAAGATTTTGGTAATTGAAGGGTTTTTGGGCAGTGGATGCCATGTGCTATGTTTTAGCATTTCGCTGGTGTTGTGTAGCGCAAGAGTGATACTTGTGCCACTGCCTACAGCTGAGATATATTTTCATTTTAATTGAAAGAGCATCCATCAGAAAAGTCACACACCTTTTGAAATGTTCATCCTGCCTAAGATATCTGCTGTCGTATTGAAATGCACATTTACAGGTCTTTTTTCAACTGGGAGCTATCAGACTGTCATTCCTGTGTGTAAGTTTTCATAAAAAACATGCACCTGTCTTCTTGGGTGCACACTGAACACTTAGCCTATCATGGTAAACCTGTTAAATGCCCCCTATCACCCAAGACAGCCATGCCATATTCATTGGCATGCTGTATTCACAAGATGGAGGTGATAGGTCTGAGTAACTTTCAAACTAAAGCCAGAGCCCATTTATGCCGATGCTCACAGCAGTGAAGGCATTTTGGTACTTGCAGCGGTTTTTAGTCGTATCATAAATGTTGAGAAATCTAGTACATAACTGAGGTTACATAATGGAACATCAAAACCAGGACAACTGTTTGTGTTGGCTGAATCCTTTTTTTAGTTACCCTGCTTTCTGCAGTTTACTCATCCCTTGTGGGTTGCTCTCATAGCCAAGTCTGTATTTGCATTCTGTCTGTGTGAGTCAAATTGTAGGTATTTACTTGATGTTCTTGGTGTTCAAGATGACTGCTTGTTCCACCTGTTAAGTACCATATCCTGCAAAACCGATCAGCAACCAAAGGCTGAAAATGTGATCGATGTGTTAAGTTTTTTTTATATTAATGTTAGTTTTTATTTAATCTTTTCTTTTTTTCCCCCCTTTCTGTCACCCCTTGCACAACTGCACGTCATTTGGACATTGTTCGTGACCTGTCTAGGATGAAAGCCAGAGGAATGAGGAGACACAGGAGGCAGAGAGCAGCAAGTGAGTTGGAGTGGATTGATTTTTAATTGTAGCACTCAACCTGTTGTGTTGAGGCGTAGTGGTGGCTCTCTAAATATTGTCAGTACCAGAGTGAGTGTCTTTTGCCACAAGGCTGTGTATGGGTCACTGGGGAAAATTCATACCTTGAAATGTTATTTGACAAGCCACAAGTCCAGCAAACCATGCAGTTGTGTTCACGATTGCTAGGATTTCTGTACAAGCCCCATCTGTATGCACTGAAAGGTGAGATAACTGATCTCCAAAATGTACTTCTCTTAAAACTTTCTATACATGACAAAACGTGCTTCTTATTTAAACAAGGACTCAAAACATGTTACAAAAGTATTAAAAGTGATTTGTTCTAAATAGTGTACTAGTTCACAGGTCTTTTGTATGCAACTAAATTTTTTAAGTTGGGGGAATCGCCTGTCTTTTGGAGGCAAGAGCAATGTTTTTTGAGGGAGGAGAAGATAAGCTGGATTGGAACGCTCGATCACTCAAATTAGTTGACTGAACCTTGTTTGTGCTTCCTTTTCTTGGGTCCCAGGGCAGTTGTCAAGTATAGGACAGTAACGGGTAGGGTTACTGTTATTTACCATTGGTGTGGCATTACTATTCATTTAAATTGAGCGACTGAGTAGTTCCTTTTTAATACCGGTCTGTTCAACCCGGTTATTCTGAGAGTCGGATCTGACTCGAGGATTTGGTGTGAAGTTAGCTCCTTAAGAAAGTAGCAATTTAGATAAGTGAATACTTTTTTAACTATCCAGGCAGAATACTTTATTGCACGATTAAATGAAATCATTACAATCTGGGACCCCTGAAAGGGGAAGAACATCACCAATAAATACATTTAAAAAAAAGCTTTGACAAAGACCATAACAAAAACAAATGACGAGTCAAGATCAAAATACATTGAGAGAACATTAACACTAAGCGAGCTGTTCCTTTATAGACTGAAAGGGCTTCCCTCTGCTCCCTTTCAGTTTTTGTTATAGCCCAAATGAGGAGGGCGGGGGGAAGGACTTGATTTTGGTCCTTTAGAGCGCTGGGCAGTAAATCAATGTACAGGTGTGAAACTCTGCATGGGGGCGAGGGGGGGGGGGGCAGTTGCTGCCGAGAGGCTAGTCAAGCAACTGCAGTTCTCATGAATTTAACAAAGCGAGCGGCTGGCTGTGCGGATTCACCTCTCAGACACACTTCTACGGGGCCTTGGCAAGTCCAGACATTTAAAATACGCCAATCAATCAAAGCCAGAACTTCCTTAGGAGGAGCAGCTCATCACAGATACAGAATACATGGGTCAGTGATTCTTCTCCCTTCACACAGAGGCAGCATTTTTGTCAGTGTCATCCAGATTCCTTTGGACATACCCATAGGACTCCAGAGGAATTAATCTGAAGCGCAAGCCCATTAGCTTATGTTTCATAGGCCAGTTGAGAGACCAAGAAAAATAGGGTGGGAGGGTCCCGGGCTTGTACAGCATAGAATCCATCCAGCCGTGACCCAATTTCTTCACTGCCTGTATATCACAATCTGTTGATATTAGTCTGGCTTGTTTAATCAGCAGTTTTGCCACCATGAGAACCGGCAGGTGGCTTGTCCGGATTGCACATGCTTCCAGGGCATGATTTAAATACTTGTGCCAGTTTGTTGCCGGATTACTTATCAGTTCCTAGATGCCATTTTTAGGTCTCGCTGAGCCAGCGCATGCGCTGCTCTGCGAGACATTTAGTAAGGGGCTTTTGAAAGTGCTACCAAGCCGGCCACCAGCTTGCTGTTACGCGCACAAGCGCGCGCGACGTGCACAGCAGCTGCCATCTGGCTTTCTACAGCGCGTGAATCACCTCCCCTACCCCCTCCCACTCCCTCCTCGTCAGCTTCATTTTTTTTCGAGCGTGTAGCGCGTGAATCCCCTCCCACTCCCTCCTTGTCGGCTTCAGGCAAGCGCGCGCACGTATTCGCTGTAACCCCTTACACTTATACTTTTGTTATCTTACTTTAGTTTTTTTTTTTCCTGAATTCTTTCAGATACATTTTATCTCCACAACCAAATAACTTTTCCAAAATAAATACGTGCTATCAATACAATATGCTCTCCAAAATGTCATAAAAGGTGTGCGCATCACCGCTGCGCTACTTTTCCATTAACTTATAACTAACTGAACTTGTGTGCGCCTCAGCGAATGTGAACGCACTCCAATACTCACGGGTGTGTGTATCACCGTAAAAACATGTATGCAGTTTTACAACCTTGCATTGACGTGATGCGGTCAAGCAAATATTCTCGGCTCAAAGCATCCACTTCAGTGAACTTCTGCCCAATCCAAGATAGCCGCTTTCGACGCTTGACGTGTGTCGTCACCTCTCCGCACTAGACTGCTTACACGTCCTTTTCACTATGCACGAGACCCTTCCTCAGTTTGTATCCCTCGCAACACTCTCCGACCTCACGTGGTACTGAAATACTTAACCACAGTACCTGGGTCCGCAGTCCGCTCTTCCGTCCCTCCGAAGACAGATTCCTCGCACTAAACGCCTGTAACTTTTGTTTTTTTTAAAGGTGACTTCTCTTCACTTTTTACATTTCACTGTTTCCTCCCGCCATAGATTCTTCGTAGTATGCAAACACCTTCATCAGCGAATTCACTGACACGCAGGTTCCATGCAGAGTTGAGCCTGTTGCCAGTATTTTAATATAAAGACATACACTACACGGTTGTATATCTTCCTTCATTCTCAACTCTGCTTGCAAGTTGCAAAGCAGGACAGCAAAAGGCAGCATCATACACGTCCCGGCTTCAATGCATTGAATACTAAACTGTCAGTGAATCCTATCTCCCTAAATGAACCTGAGCTTGCAAGTTATTCCCTTTTAACATGTTAATCCCACCCCCCATCTTTGACTTGTTAACCTGAACTCCGCAAACCTTCTTGGTGATTTAAACACAATCCTTCAAACAAAACTGTGGGTGCCGCTCTGCTTGAACTGGCCCATTATCACACAAGGCTTGTGCCTCTAGAACCAGCTCTCCTGTTAATAGCGCTCCCACCCCCCCCGCATTTCACAAACTGCCTAACGAGCCCTCTCGCTTTAAAACCTACTCCCTTACAGATGCAACCCCTAACCCCAGGACATGGCTACTTCAGACTCTCGATCTCTGGTTACCACATGGTTCACATTCTATACACTTATTGACCCCGCCCCCTCTAATTTTTTTTCTTTAACCGAGATTCCCCGGATGCTCCGCATTGTTTTCTTTCTCTGGAATGTCACACTTCCTGTCCAGCCGGTCTGTGAGGTTTGACAGCTGCAGCCTCATAGTCCACCCTCTGGGCAGGTGCCCAGGCCCCATGCTGTAGGATTCGCACCTGCAAGGTCTGACAAGATTTTTGTAATGGACAGCATAACATTGAAAGCAAAAAACACAAAGGTTGTGATATCTTTCATTGAAATAAATAAAAGGCTCAGCTTAACATAATACAACAATAAGCATATGTTTACAAAGTCTAAAAGAGTCTTGGTCAGAACCAAGTCACGTTTAAAAGCGACTTGGCTAAAACAAAACATTGGCAAAGCCAATACGTCTTGCCTTTGGGACCTTTAGACTTTGTCAATGGTTTTTAGCAATGCTATGTGGAATGACTAAAGAGTAAACAAAAAAGAACAAGCATTGGCATAGCCAATAGGTCTCGCCTTTGGGACCTTATAAGTGTTTAGCCATGCAACAGTTGATGTTGCTGCATCAAGGATATTGTGCTGCATAACTAAATACTTATAAGGTCCCAAAGGCGAGACCTATTGGCTATGCCAATGCTTGTTTGAGATGCGTTCTTCTCCTGCTCGGTTTTCAGGCTGTCTCTCGTGTGCTTTCTCGCATGCGCCCCCTCGCTCTCTCGCGTGTGCCCCCTCGCTCTCTCGCGTGTGCCCCCTCGCTCTCTCGCGTGTGCCCCCTCGCTCTCTCGCGTGTGCCCCCTCGCTCTCTCGCGTGTGCCCCCTCGCTCTCTCACGTGCGCTCTTGCGTGCCTCCCCTCGCTCTCTCACGTGCCTCCCCTCGCTCTCTCACGTGCCTCCCCTCGCTCTCTCACGTGCCTCCCCTCGCTCTCACGTGCCTCCCCTCGCTCTTTGGCGTGCCTCCCCTCGCTCTTTGGCGTGCCTCCCCTCGCTCTTTGGCGTGCCTCCCCTCGCTCTTTGGCGTGCCTCCCCTCGCTCTTTGGCGTGCCTCCCCTCGCTCTTTGGCGTGGGCCCCCCGCTCTCTCTCTCTTGTGGGCCCCCCGCTCTCTCTCTCTTGTGGGCCCCCCGCTCTCTCTCTCTTGTGGGCCCCCCGCTCTCTCTTGTGGGCCCCCCCGCTCTCTCTCTCTTGTGGGCCCCCCCGCTCTCTCTCTCTTGTGGGCCCCCCCCGCTCTCTCTCTCTTGTGGTCCCCCCGCTCTCTCTCTTGTGGGCCCCCCGCTCTCTCTCTCTTGTGGACCCCCCGCTCTCTCTCTCTTGTGGGCCCCCCGCTCTCTCTCTTGTGGGCCCCCTCGCTCTCTCTCTCTCTTGTGGGCCCCCTCGCTCTCTCTCTCTCTTGTGGGCCCCCTCGCTCTCTCTCTCTCTCGTGGGCCCCCTCGCTCTCTCTCTCGTGGGCCCCCTCGCTCTCTCTCTCGTGGGCTCCATCGCTCTCTTTCTCTCTCTCTCGTGGGCTCCATCGCTCTCTCTCTCTCGTGGGCCCCATCGCTCTCTCTCTCTCGTGGGCCCCATCGCTCTCTCTCTCTCTCTCTCGTGGGCCCCATCGCTCTCTCTCTCTCTCTCTCTCGTGGGTCCCATCGCGCTCTCTCTCTCTCTCTCGTGGGCCCCCTCGCTCTCTCTCTCTCTCTCTCGTGGCCCCCCTCGCTCTCTCTCTCTCTCTCTCGTGGGCCCCCTCGCTCTCTCTCTCTCTCGGGCCCCCTCGCTCTCTCTCTCTCTCTCTCGTGGGCCCCCTCGCTCTCTCGTGGGCCCCCTCGCTCTCTCTCTCTCTCGTGGGCCCCCTCGCTCTCTCTCTCTCGTGGGCCCCCTCGCTCTCTCTCTCTCTCGTGGGCCCCCTCGCGCTCTCTCTCTCTCGGGCCCCCTCGCTCTCTCTCTCGTGGGCCCCCCTCGCTCTCTCTCTCTCTCGTGGGCCCCCTCGCTCTCTCTCTCTCGTGGGCCCCCTCGCTCTCTCTCTCTCGTGGGCCCCCTCGCTCTCTCTCTCTCGTGGGCCCCCTCGCTCTCTCTCTCTCGTGGGCCCCCTCGATCTCTCTCTCTCTCGTGGGCCCCCTCGCTCTCTCTCTCTCGTGGGCCCCCTCGCTCTCTCTCTCTCGTGGGCCCCCTCGCTCTCTCTCTCTCGTGGGCCCCCTCGCTCTCTCTCTCTCGTGGGCCCCCTCGCTCTCTCTCTCTCGTGGGCCCCCTCGCTCTCTCTCTCTCTCGGGCCCCCTCTCTCTCTCTCTCTCTCTCGTGGGCCCCCCGCGCTCTCTCGCTCTCTCTCGTGGGCCCCCTCGCGCTCTGTCTCGTGGGCTCTGTCTCGTGGGCTCTGTCTCGTGGGCTCTGTCTCGTGGGCTCTGTCTCGTGGGCCCCCTCTCTCTCTCTCTCGTGGGCCCCCTCTCTCTCTCTCTCTCTCTCTCTCGTGGGCCCCCTCTCTCTCTCTCTCTCGTGGGCCCTCTCTCTCTCTCTCTCTCGTGGGCCTCTCTCTCTCTCTCTCTCTCTCGTGGGCCCTCTCTCTCTCTCTCTCTCTCTCTCGTGGGCCCTCTCTCTCTCTCTCTCTCTCTCTCGTGGGCCCTCTCTCTCTCTCTCTCTCTCGTGGGCCCTCTCTCTCTCTCTCTCTCTCGTGGGCCCTCTCTCTCTCTCTCTCTCTCTCGTGGGCCCTCTCTCTCTCTCTCTCTCTCTCGTGGGCCCTCTCTCTCTCTCTCTCTCTCTCGTGGGCCTCTCTCTCTCTCTCTCTCTCGTGGGCCCTCTCTCTCTCTCTCTCTCGTGGGCCCTCTCTCTCTCTCTCTCTCTCTCTCTCGTGGGCCCTCTCTCTCTCTCGTGGGCCCCCTCTCTCTCTCGTGGGCCCCCCTCTCTCTCTCGTGGGCCCTCTCTCTCTCTCGTGGGCTCTCGTGGGCCCCCTCGCTCTCTCTCTCTCGTGGGCCCCCTCGCTCGCTCTCTCTCTCTCTCTCTCGTGGGCCCCCTCGCTCGCTCTCTCTCTCTCTCTCTCGTGGGCCCCCTCGCTCGCTCTCTCTCTCTCTCTCTCTCGTGGGCCCCCTCGATCGCTCTCTCTCTCTCTCGTGGGCCCCCTCGCTCGCTCTCTCTCTCTCTCGTGGGCCCCCTCTCTCTCTCGTGGGCCCCCTCTCTCTCTCGTGGGCCCCCTCTCTCTCTCGTGGGCCCTCTCTCTCTCTCGTGGGCCCTCTCGCTCGCTCTCTCTCTCTCTCTCGTGGGCCCCTCGCTCGCTCTCTCTCGTGGGCCCGTTCGCGCTCTCTCTCTCTCTCGTGGGCCCCCTCGCTCGCTCTCTCTCTCGTGGGCCCCCTCGCTCGCTCTCTCTCTCTCGTGGGCCCCCTCGCTCGCTCTCTCTCTCTCGTGGGCCCCCTCGCTCGCTCTCTCTCTCTCGTGGGCCCCCTCGCTCGCTCTCTCTCTCTCTCTCGTGGGCCCCCTCGCTCGCTCTCTCTCTCTCTCGTGGGCCCCCTCGCTCGCTCTCTCTCGTGGGCCCCCTCTCTCTCTCTCTCTCTCTCTCTCGTGGGCCCTCTCTCTCTCTCTCTCTCGTGGGCCCCCTCTCTCTCTCTCTCTCTCTCTCTCGTGGGCCCCCTCTCTCTCTCTCTCTCTCGTGGGCCCCCTCTCTCTCTCTCTCTCGTGGGCCCCCTCTCTCTCTCTCTCTCGTGGGCCCCCTCTCTCTCTCTCTCTCTCTCTCGTGGGCCCCCTCTCTCTCTCTCTCTCGTGGGCCCCCTCTCTCTCTCTCTCTCGTGGGCCCGCTCTCTCTCTCTCTCGTGGGCCCGCTCTCTCTCTCTCGTGGGCCCGCTCTCTCTCTCTCGTGGGCCCGCTCTCTCTCTCTCGTGGGCCCGCTCTCTCTCTCTCTCTCTCTCTCGTGGGCCCGCTCTCTCTCTCTCTCTCTCTCTCTCGTGGGCCCCCTCGCTCTCTCTCTCTCTCGTGGGCCCCCTCGCTCTCTCTCTCTCTCTCTCGTGGGCCCCCTCGCTCTCTCTCTCTCTCGTGGGCCCCCTCGCTCTCTCTCTCTCTCTCTCTCTCGTGGGCCCCCTCGCTCTCTCTCTCGTGGGCCCCCTCGCTCTCTCTCTCTCGTGGGCCCCCTCGCTCTCTCTCTCTCTCGTGGGCCCCCTCGCGCTCTCTCTCTCTCTCGTGGGCCCCCTCGCTCTCTCTCTCTCTCGTGGGCCCCCTCGCTCTCTCTCTCTCTCCGTGGGCCCACTCGCTCTCTCTCTCTCTCGTGCGCCCCCTCGCTCTCTCTCTCTCTCGTGCGCCCCCTCGCTCTCTCTCTCTCTCGTGCGCCCCCTCGCTCTCTCTCTCTCTCGTGGGCCCCCTCGCTCTCTCTCTCTCGTGGGCCCCCTCGCTCTCTCTCTCTCGTGGGCCCCCTCGCTCTCTCTCTCTCGTGGGCCCCCTCGCTCTCTCTCTCTCGTGGGCCCCCTCGCTCTCTCTCTCTCGTGGGCCCCCTCGCTCTCTCTCTCTCGTGGGCCCCCTCGCTCTCTCTCTCTCGTGGGCCCCCGCGCTCTCTCTCTCTCGTGGGCCCCCTCGCTCTCTCTCTCTCTCGTGGGCCCCCTCGCTCTCTCTCTCTCTCGTGGGCCCCCTCGCTCTCTCTCTCTCTCGTGGGCCCCCTCGCTCTCTCTCTCTCTCGTGGGCCCCCTCGCTCTCTCTCTCTCTCGTGCGCCCCCTCGCTCTCTCTCTCTCTCGTGGGCCCCCTCGCTCTCTCTCTCTCGTGGGCCCCCTCGCTCTCTCTCTCTCGTGGGCCCCCTCGCTCTCTCTCTCTCGTGGGCCCCCTCTCTCTCTCTCTCTCGTGGGCCCCCTCGCGCTCTCTCTCTCTCTCTCGTGGGCCCCCTCGCTCTCTCTCTCTCGTGGGCCCCCTAGCTCTCTCTCTCTCTCTCTCTCTCTCGTGGGCCCCCTCGCTCTCTCTCTCTCTCTCTCTCTCTCTCTCGTGGGCCCCCTCGCTCTCTCTCTCTCTCTCTCTCTCTCTCTCGTGGGCCCCCTCGCTCTCTCTCTCTCTCTCTCTCTCGTGGGCCCCCTCGCTCTCTCTCTCTCTCTCTCTCGTGGGCCCCCTCGCTCTCTCTCTCTCTCTCTCTCTCTCTCGTGGGCCCCCTCGCTCTCTCTCTCTCTCTCTCGTGGGCCCCCTCGCTCTCTCTCTCTCTCGTGGGCCTCCTCGCTCTCTCTCTCTCTCGTGGGCCTCCTCGCTCTCTCTCTCTCTCGTGGGCCTCCTCGCTCTCTCTCTCTCTCGTGGGCCTCCTCGCTCTCTCTCTCTCTCGTGGGCCCCCTCGCTCTCTCTCTCTCTCGTGGGCCCCCTCGCTCTCTCTCTCTCTCTCTTGTGGGCCCCCTCGCTCTCTCTCTCTCGTGGGCCCCCTCGCTCTCTCTCTCTCGTGGGCCCCCTCGCTCTCTCTCTCTCTCGTGGGCCCCCTCGCTCTCTCTCTCTCTCGTGGGCCCCCTCGCGCTCTCTCTCTCGTGGGCCCCCTCGCTCTCTCTCTCTCGTGGGCCTCCTCGCTCTCTCTCTCTCTCGTGGGCCCCCTCGCTCTCTCTCTCTCGTGGGCCCCCTCGCTCTCTCTCTCTCTCTCGTGGGCCCCCTCGCTCTCTCTCTCTCTCTCTCGTGGGCCCCCTCGCGCTCTCTCTCTCTCTCTCGTGGGCCCCCTCGCGCTCTCTCTCTCTCTCTCTCGTGGGCCCCCTCGCGCTCTCTCTCTCTCTCGTGGGCCCCCTCGCTCTCTCTCTCTCTCTCTCGTGGGCCCCCTCGCTCTCTCTCTCTCTCTCTCTCTCGTGGGCCCCCTCGCTCTCTCTCTCTCTCTCTCTCTCTCTCGTGGGCCCCCTCGCTCTCTCTCTCTCTCGGGGCCCCCTCGCTCTCTCTCTCTCTCGTGGGCCCGCTCGCTCTCTCTCTCTCTCTCGTGGGCCCGCTCGCTCTCTCTCTCTCTCTCGTGGGCCCGCTCGCCTCTCTCTCTCTCTCTCGTGGGCCCTCTCGCTCTCTCTCTCTCTCTCTCGTGGGCCCCCTCGCTCTCTCTCTCTCTCTCGTGGGCCTGCTCGCGCTCTCTCTCTCTCGTGGGCCTGCTCGCTCTCTCTCTCTCTCGTGGGCCCCCTCGCTCGCTCTCTCTCTCTCTCGTGGGCCCCCTCGCTCGCTCTCTCTCTCTCTCGTGGGCCCCCTCGCTCGCTCTCTCTCTCTCTCGTGGGCCCGCTCGCTCTCTCTCTCTCGTGGGCCCCCTCGCTCTCTCTCTCTCTCTCGTGGGCTCTCTCTCTATCGGGCTCTCTCTCTCTCTCGGGCCCGGTCGGGGTCTCTCTCTCTCTCTCTCTCTCTCGCCCCCTCGCTCTCTCTCGGGCCCCCTCGCTCTCTCTCGGGCCCCCTCGCTGTCTCGCCCTCTCTTCCCCAGATATACACATGGGAAACTGTGCACATGCAGAAGTTTCACTTATCTAAGGAACCTGTCTTAGATGTCAATCAATCAGTGGTTGGTAAAGCGCAACTACTCACCCGTGAGGTTCTCAAGGCGCTGGGGAGGCTGGGGGGGTGGCTCCGTAGTGTGCTGAGGTGATTCGAAGAGCGAGGTCTTGAGGTCCTTCCTGAACTGGGGCAATGTGGGAGGTTGCCGGGGGTGGATGAGTTGGCTGTGAGGTAGGCGGAAGACTTTCCTCCCGTTCTGGTCTTGATACGAGGTGCGGTGGCCAGAGAGAGCTGGGCTGATCGCAGGTGTCTTTTGGCTGCGTGGAAGCAGATTCAACTGTTCAGGTATGCGGGTCCGGTGTTGTGAAGGGCCTCGTATGCGTGTGGAGGAGTTTGAAGGTTATTCTTTTTTCGACTGGAAGCCGGTGGAGATAGCAAAGGTGTTGGGTGATGTGACTGCGACAGGGGATGGCGAGGATCAGTCTGGCTGCGGCTTTCATTGTGAGCGATGAGTCTAGTATGATGTTGAGGTTTCAAGCATGGGCTGTCGGGGAGGAGGGGATTTCCGAGGTCTGAGGGCCACCAGGAGTCGTTCTATGTGGAGGGGGTGGAGCCAAGGATGAGGACTTTTCTGAGCTGAATTTCTTCCAGGTGGCGACGCCTTTTATCCCTTCTTGGAAGTTGTTTTTGGTGGTGTTGGGTTCGTTGGTGAGGGAGATGATCAGCTGGGTGTCGGACGGCATAAGAGACTATGTTGAGCCCGTGTTTCCTGATGATGGTTGCGTGGGGGGCCATGTAGACGTTGAAGAGGGTGGGGCTGAGGGAGGAGCCCTGGGGCACTTCACAGTTGGTCTCTGTCAGTTCCGAGAGGTAGGGAGGGAATCTAAACCACTGAGCTCTGCCGATGAGGAAGGAACATATCCAGTTGAGCGCTTTGTTGCGGATGCCGGCATCGTGGAGTCTGATTAAAGGTATCAAGACTTCACATCGAGTGTGTGGTGGGAGACGGTGTTGAATGCCGCCAAAAGGTCCAGGAGGATGAGGGCTGCTGTTTCGCCCTGGTAGAGGAGGGAGCGGATGTCGTCATTGGCGGCCAGTAAGGCGGTCTCGGTGCTGTGGGTGCTTCTGAATTCGGATTGGGAGATGTCCATGATGATGTTAGCTTCGATGAAGTTTGCTAGCTGGGTGTTGATGGCCTTTTCGATGACCTTGGCTGCGAAGGGAAGCA
The DNA here is from genome assembly GCA_963921515.1 of Calotriton arnoldi. Taxonomy (NCBI): domain Eukaryota; kingdom Metazoa; phylum Chordata; class Amphibia; order Caudata; family Salamandridae; genus Calotriton; species Calotriton arnoldi. Next base: position 102,004 of record CAWUFW010003289.1, on the reverse strand, counting down.
GGGAGATGGGCCTGAAGTTCTTGAGGTCCGTCTGGTCCGCGTAGGGTTTCTTCAGGAGGGGGTTGGCGTCTGCGCGTTTCCAGTTGTCGGGGAAGGTTGCTGTCTCGAAGGAGCAGTTGATCATCCAACGTATTTCAGGTGCGATGGCGGAGGAGGATCTGTAGAAGATGTGGTGTGGGCAGGGGGCTGGTGGTGCTTCAGAGTGGATGCTTTTCATGATCTTCAATGTGTCTTCTGTCCTGAGTGGGATCCATTTGAGCAGGGTCTGTTGGGTGACGTCGCAGGAAGGGGGATCTGGAGCAGTGAGGTAGTTTTGGTTGTTGAAGTTGTCGTAGATCATAATCTAGTGGTGGAAGAAGGTGCGTAGTCTGTTGCAGAGGTCTTGGGAGTTTGGGATGTCTATTGCTTTGCTGCAAGGTTTGGCGAATTCCTCGATGATGGAGAAGAGCTCTTTGGTGTTGTGTGCGCTGGTGAGGATTCTGTCTTTGAGGGATTTCTTGTTTGTGGATTTGATGAGTTGGTGGTGTGCGGTGGTGGCTGCTTTGAAGGCGGTGCGGGTTTCTGGGTTTTTGTTGTTCCTCCATGTATTTTCGAGTTGTCTGCAGGAGCGTCTGGATTCTTGGAGTGCAGGGGTGAACCAGCTGGTTTTCTTCATGTATTTTCCGGTGGCTTTCTTGAGGGGGGCAAGTGTCAGCGCAGTATGCAGTCCAGCGGTGGAGGTTCCGTGATGTTTGCATCTGACGTGGTCGGTGGTAGGGTGCTGGCGAGGGTGGAGGTGAGCTGGTCTTCTGTGACTTTGTTCCAGCTTTTGTGGGGAGGTGGTGGGCGTGCTTGTGTACGTTGTTTTTTTTTTTCCTCCGGTGAAGACTGGGTCAAGTGTGTTCCGCTGTGTGCGTGGGGTCGGTGACTAGTTGATTCAGTCCTAAGTTGGCAAGGTTCTCTAGGAGGGAGGCAGTGTTTGAGTTGTCGTGGTTATCCAGGTGGAAGTTTAGGTCTTTGAGTAGGATGTAGTCTGTGGATGCGAGAGCGTGTGGAGCGATAAAGTCGGTGATGGCGTCGGTAAAGGGTGCGTGGGGGCCGGGCAACCTGTAGATGAATGTCCCGCGGAGAGTCGTTTTGAAGCTTAGTCTGGATCTGGAAGTGGAGGTTCGTTTTTTCGTCCGGGAGGGGGGTCATGCGGAGGGTGCTTTTGTGAACAATGGCGATGCTTCATCCTGGACGGATGGGGCGGTCCTTACGCATGATCTCGTATCCATCGGGAATGGCAGTAGCACACATAATGAGGGTCAAAGATCCCAGTGAAGGGTGAAGAAACTGGGGCATGTGATGAAAGGTAAGAGTAAGTTTTCCATGCCACCAAAAGTGATCACGGTATCTAAATCTGTGGTCAAATTGGAGGATGGAAAGGAATGGAGCATAGGAAACTTATGTAGGGTCAAACCTTCGATTTAATGCATCTGTTTTCTTTTCTTCGTTGATGTCAATTTTGGAGTGTTTGTTATGCTATTCCATTCTTTCTAATTGAGTATTAAACCTTGCACTAGTTTTTCTTCCTCGTTTTCTGGTGGGGGAGAAGTGTGGGAATGCACTGTAGTGCAAGATGGTAGCTGGGCTTTGTGATGCCATTAGAATAGGAGGTTTATCCATGTTCTAGGAAATACTGTTGGTGGGTCTTTTATGCTGGAGGTTATGAAGATGTGAAGATGCATAGTTAATAAAGAAGACCTTTGAAGAAACCTACATTTGTGTACCTGATTACTACAAAGGGAATTGAACAAATGTTTAGACAGGGAGTATTTAAACAGTCCACAGGGGTCGAGGTAATAAGGCCCCATGCTCCTGATTTATATAAAACGTTGCCACCACTGTCATGCTCCATATAGTAGGTGAAGAGTCTTGCTACAAGGGGTGCATTTTCAGTGCCCCCCCCCTCCCCTCCCATTAATATCCCAGCTCAACTCTAATAACTTGGGTCATTTTAACAGGGAGAACTGTCTGTGCTTAAATATCGAAGCGCTATACACACGCACCAGTTACACTACACAGTTTCACATACGTTTTTTAGGCAAGTGAAAATTAAGTCATTTGTCCTCAATCACAGGATGTTGCGCTGACAGAGACTCAAACCTGGTTCCCCAGTTCCAAAGTCAGCAACTCTGACCTTAACGCCACATCCTCTCCCTCTGATTGTTCACTAGGGAAGAAAGCATGGCACTATCCAGACAACAAAGCTTCCCTTAGCTGTGCAGAGGAATTTTGTATCATGAGCAATTTGGTGAATTTCATGCTATCTTTGTGCAAGATCATTTCTAATAGACAGTCCTGCATGCAGGTTCCTCATCTCAGGAATTCTCTAAAGCTTTTCTTGGATATTGAAGATTTGCAGTGCTGCTGATGCAGTTGTTGGCACCCTTGCTGGTCGCCATCTCCGGTTCTTCCTTTCTTTCTTTGCACCATACTTGACCCTGTTGGCTCAGACTTCTGTCTTCCATAGTCCGAAAGGTTGTATGCGTTCCTCCTTTGGAGACCTTGATTGAATGAGAGCGGCTCAGATGATCCCATCCTGCTAATCAAGATTAAGCGCAATATTCTTGACCTGTTATTTCACTCCCCAATTCCTCAAACCCCCTGCACCCTCCCAAAAGGAGGGTGTTGAGATGGGTCTACAAGGGTACTTTACTTCCGCCCACTACTGCTTGGTTGTGTTAAAGTACCCATATTAGCTAGGTTCCTTTCTTCTATCTTGATCTGCACTCTTGTGTACTGTTAACTGCCATTCTTTGGCTATGTCCCATTGTTATGGTTTTGGGAGGGCACTTTGATGGTATCTGTACAGTTGCCCTTTTATTTTCTTTCTTTCATGTAGATGGCCACCCATTCACTTCCTCAGTGTTCCGGTTCTCTACAGGTCATTTTTCCTTCTACTAGTACACGTTGTCTCTATGCTTTTTTTTTTTTAGGTCCCTGCTGTTTTGGTTTTAATGCGCCCTACTTCCATGTTTTTGCAGTCTTGTGGATGAGCCTCTTGCAGTTGACCCTTGGTAAGGGATTATCCAGTTATTGTCTCCAGTGTTGTTTAAATTGCAGGGATTTTACAATCTGTAGTCCCACCTTGTTTCGATGAACTTGCTCTTGCTGCCTGCTTTTCGGGTACCTTGTGTTTGTTTTGCTCTTCCTGTCTGTCAGTGACTAGTTCTAGATGATTTTGTGCACTTGCTGTGTTGATGGTTTTGTAGCGTGTATCTTTTCTGGATTCACATACTATGCATTATTCTGACATCTAGTGGTTGGCTCCGGAATTCTCCTTTGTATTAGTAGTCCTTCAATTTTTTAGGTCGAGCCTAGAGTCAGCGCGCATGTGCTGCTCTGCAAGACTTGTTGTAGTGGAGTATGGAATAGAAGCCCCACCCTCTCTCTCCGCCCATATTTGTCATTGGCTTGTGACATTGTCCTTCGTAAATGCTGGCTTCTGATTCCTTAATAGGCTTGTTAGGCCCTCCTTAGTACTGCCTTGTCCTCATTTGTAACCTCCCATGGCGACTGGCCCCTTTACTTAGGTTGTTACACGGTATGTGTCATTTAGTTTTGTAAGCACTATTTTCTTTATTGAGTTTCTCTTACTGCAGGCATGGCTTGCCTTCCTTATGTTCAGCGCGTCATGCACACTTTCACTTTCGATGCAGCCGGGACAATGACGGCCATTTGTTTGCAATGCCATAGGTCTAGCATTTAAATGCGAGACCTATGGCATTGCAAATATTTTTTAGGTCGAGCCTAGCAGCACGCATGCGCTGCTCTGCGAGGCTTCTTGTGTTTACTCTGTGTGGGTCTGACTCCTCCCACACATAGGATTGGCTTTTGCGTGTGTCTTTCAATAATGAAAGCACGCAAATGGCTAAAGGCGGGTGCATGTCACACCTTTTTTTTAATGTTCACTCCCACGTCGTTTTGCTCTCGGGAGCGAGCAGCGGCGCGCAGGGTGGCAGCTGCATTCCTCGTCGTGGATCAGGTTACTATTTAAACACAACGCGCCGTGCTTTTTTGCAAATGCTTGTTGTATTGGTTGTGAAAATACACACATATACCGAAGACACCATTTCTGACGGGTCTGTTCGGATTTTCTCCTATGGCCACTACCAAGCTGTGTTCATCCTTCAACAATTGTGTTTATTTTTATTTTTTTCTCTTCCTATTGACACTTAAGGATTACAGCGGCACGGGCTGAAGGATTGACAGCGAGTGCTGTATAAAACACACTGTAAATGTGATTAATCTAGACCGGTAGTCCCTCAGCTGAGTCAGGGAATGTTAGAACTGGCCGGTAACTGGTTTTCCAAAGCAACTCGAGCTTGGCAACCCGCTCCCCCTTCCCCCAATAGCCTTATGGTACTGCCCACTCGCCGGCAGCACACTTCTGTGAGTCAAGAGGACGGTTCATTTTGCATCATTTGGGCTTTGCCTGGTCTTAAAAGCCCGATTGCTTTCAGTATTTCTGTACACGCTGCACATTTAGTAACATCTTTAACGTGGAAGTTGATCAGAGCCTGTCGGAAACAGAATCTAATAAACCCGTCTGAGCCACCGAGAGGCGCAGCCCCGCCGGTGCGCAGAGTACCCTGGGTCATTACTGCAAACTGTTGTCAGCCAGGAGCTCAGCCGGCGCCAGCACAGCATAAACACAGTACTCTCGCATCTCCTAATTGAGCGGACCCACGTGCTGCAAACAGATGATATTCAGGGCACTTCCCGGTGATTAGCCTGGTGCGGTATTGTTGTCCACGGCTACAACACATTGTCTCCTCTGTCTTTGGCCAGCAGTAATACGTTTTAAAGTTCCTGTTTTCAGCAACAACATGCTTTCGCAAAATGCCCACTAGTGTGCATTGCAGGACCTTAAGAAACAGAAGTTTATGGTGAAAGCAATATGTTAAAACAGGCACAGCACATGGGTGCTGGAAATGTGAAAGGGTGGTTATTAAATTTTTTTTAAACTACACAATGAAAATACAGTACTTTGCTTCAGCCAAACGTTGCGTACATTGCTATTTGCACCATCTCAGTCCCTCAGCCTTCTAAAGTTGATATATTGAAAACACCACACATTTTACTAAAACATTAAGGTCTTTGTATCGTTTTAATCCACACTTACAAGATCTCCAATCGTTGGGTACATCAAACGCTCTTTTCTTCTTAGGCACCGGTTGGGTCACATAGCTTAAAAACAAGCCAATAGCTCTGGCTAAGCACCTGTAAGGTCCCAAAGGCGAGACCTATTGGCTATGCCAATGCTTGTTTAACTTAATGTCACTTTTTCGTTGTACGTACATGCCCACGCATCCACTTACATCAATTAACAGTCCTGCCCCAGTTCCTGTGCACCTAGGCTGCCCACACCGTAAAGGAGCCCGCGCTGCTCTTTGCAACGCCAGTCTAAGTCTCTCTGGTCTGCACGATTTAAAACAGCCCTGTTCATGTTCCCTGCTCCTGTTGGAGCTCTGCTCCTATCCGAACACCGTTTTTCTTTTTTATTATACGGCCCCGCTTTTATCATTGGTTGCTCATACTTTTAATCTGGGATGAAACCCGTCCCAGCCTTCGCCTTCTCGGTTTCTTCCCTCAGCCACATCAGAGTTACGTTCCTTGTTAGCTTCATGTGGTTGACTGCATGCTCTGCAGGCAAGAAATCCCCAGGCTACATGTTTTAAGGTTGTTCGCAAACTGCCGACTCAGCCATTGGCGTTCTGTGTGCAGAGACCCTCCCAGCTTCCCAAACCCCGTTTAGCGCACAGCTGATCATCATAACACATTGTTTTAAATTATTACATTGTCATTAAAGCAATACACATTATTTTTTAGGTCTTTCTGATAAGGCATTGCCATTCTAGGTGCAAAAAAAATGTTTATGATAATGCCTGAAGCAGAAGTTTCAGTTAAGTTGCCTGCGTGTTCCAAGGGCGGTCTCGAATGGAAACATCTGCTTCCAAGGTGCCTCTCTCTTTACTGACAACTGATGATGTGGCCGGACAGTTTGCTTTGTCTGTAGATGCGAGCGCTTACATGTAAAAGTCCCGGAAATAGGCTGCTTCATCCTGCAATCCGCTATATTTACTGTCTGTCCTGCAAAACGACCCAATGGGCCAGGAGTGTATTATGGCATTTGCCACATAGTTAGCTCCTTTGGAACAGCAGTGAAGAGTGAACCCACACGCCTCCCCACCATCACCACAAGAGGCATAAAACCTCAAACAACTATTTTTGTTCTGAAATCCTCTTTCTTTTTTTACTTCCAGGCATTGCTTGGGAATAAACGACGTGCCCTTTTTATTTTGCATCTAATCCTGCATCTTGCTTTCAGCCCCCAGGCTTTGTTCTTAAGTTTTATTGCATAAGTTTGCTGAGCGACAGTGGATACTCTTTTTACGCTGTGCTTTAAGGCATCACATTTTAAAAGCTTCCTTCGGTTTGAACCCATAACGGGCTTAGTTTAAGTTTGAAGCTTATAAATCATTTTATAATTAATTAAATCCTTTAGATGGTGTAAGAACATAATGGTAACCATTATACAATCCTTTAAAAATAACAAGGACATGCAAAAACATGAGGTCACTTCAGTAAATGTCGTAATTAATACAAGTCTACACAAGGTAAACTGCGAGTGCATGCACTCTTCAGCAGGGCGTTCAGTGGGCCGGGTCATGCCGGTGCTCTGCACCCCAGTTCTTAAAAGCAGGTGCTGAAACGGGTCCCTATCGGGTTCTCCATTTTTACCCTCACGATAAAAAAAAAAATCTTAACTTTGCAGCAGTACTACTGCTTAAAGCCTTTGATGTAGCTTCAAAGTGACTCGTTTTAGTTCTTTCAGTCTCATCATTTCAGAACTGAAGCATTTTCAATATTGTATACAACAAAGCCATAGTTTATTTTATGCAACTAACAACCATTGACTAAGCCAATAGTCCTGGCTTGTTGTAGTTATAATGTTACTTGATGTATCATATTTCTGAAATGAAAAGATTAAATAGTGTTGGGGCAAGGATGCAGCCTTGTTTTAGGCCATGTTTTGTTGGTATTGTTGTAGTTAGATCCTTATCTGTGTCCAGGTTAATCTTTGCCCAAGTTTCAGAGTACAATAGCTGTAGTGCTCCCAGGAGGTTGGCTGGGATGTTCCATGTTGCCAATTTATGCCACATCTAATTCCTGTCAACGTAGTCGAAGGCCTTTGGAAACTTAATAAAGCATGTGTAGGGGAGTTGTTTTTTCAGAGTATGTTTCGATATTAGCGTAATAGGGCGACAAGATTGTCGTGCTCGAGTTAGGACATAAAACAGTTTGATTGCGTGAGAGCTGGCCTGATACCTCCACCAAATTTTCCAATTCCTGCAGTAGGATGCCGGCGAAGATCTTTGCAGGAGTATCTAATAATGCAATTGTGCGATAGCTGTCTGGGACCGAGTAAGGGCCTTTTTAGGTCGAGCCTGGGCAGCACATGCGCTGCTCTGTGAGCCATGCTGTATTGGAGTATGGACTTGAAGCCCTGCCCAATCTCCCCCGTAGTTGTCATTGGTTTGTGTCATTTTCCTTAGTAAATGCTGGCTTCTGATTCGTTAATAGGCTTGTTAGTCCCTCCTTAATACCGCCTTGTCTTCGTTTGTAACCTCCCATGGGGTCTGGCCCTTTCACTTCGATTGTTGCATGGTACGTCTTATTTAGTCAGTAAGCACTATTTTATTCAATGGTTTCTCCTGCAGGCACTACATGCTTTCCTGCAACATTCAGTTCATTCAGCGCGCCATGCACACTTTCACAGGGCGATTTTACAAAAAAAAGCGGCCCATACCGCACGTTCACTTTAATAGCGGCTGCGGACCTTACTTTAGACACGGCTCGTCTAAAGAAAGGGGCGTGGCCTCTATTAACATGAAAGCGCAGCTTGCGGCGCTTGTAAACAACAAGCATTTCTAATGCAATAGGTCTCGTATTTTAGAAACTTTGACCTATTGGTATTGTATATGACAATGTCTTTTTATTATTGCAGCGTTTTTAAACACAAATAAAATGCATTGTCATTTTCAATGCCAATAGCTCTAAATCTCACAATTGCAAGACCTATTGCATTGCAAATGCTTGTTTTATTTTTTGGGGGGGCGTTGACTATCCCACCATTTGGCGCCTAATCCAGCCTCTCCTGATGTCATACGCCCTCCCCCTAAGCTTCTGTGTATGGTAGTCATCTTCAGATTCTTTTTTTTTTTTTCTGCTGTTGGGTCTGGAAGCGTTGCTGAAGGCTCTCCAGTCACCAGGAAGAAGAAAGATTTATTTGAAAGTTTATCGAAGAAGAACCCAAAACACTGGAGAAAACAACTGATTAAAGGTATCAAGACCTCACATCGAGGGAAGACCGGAGAATGTCAGAACAGGGGGTCCCCTGTTCCGTGTGATATGGAGAAAACACTGTTTTCCCTAAGTGCCACCACAAGTTTGCACAGAAGGAAAACCACCAGGTGTGCAACCTTTACCTCCTGCTAGACAACAGAAGCAACAACTGTGGGGCCTATGAAGACTTCAATCTGAAGACCTTAAAGGAGAGAGACAAACTGAGGCAAGCACACTATGCCATGCAGGGACAGAAGGACACTCCCCGGAGAGACCTGGGGTTGTCCAGCGAGGAGGAGGAAAACCTTGCCTAAGGTGCCGAAGGAGAGGGCTCAGATGCTGGGATGAGGGTCATTGACGTAGAAAAGAACATTGAAAACCGAAGGAGAAACGTTTGCAGGTAACGTCAAAAAAACAGACTTGGAGTAAGTCTCGAACAACAGATTCAAAAATACAAAAAGCTGCCTTCGCAACAAATCTCGCTGATCGAAGGCAAGCATAAGCTGAAGAGCCCCTCGGGTCCAATACGAAGGACACTGCAGGCGTAAGAGCTTCCGAGAAGGCGAAAGCGTTGAAGGATGACCGAAGGTGCGAGAGGTCAAAAAAGTGCCAAGTGAGACTACGACAACTTAATCCTCTTCGCTGAACAGAAAGTCGACACCCACGCTTGAAGCGGAAGTTCGCGCTGCCGAAATTGAATGCAAGAAGAGGTGCCTGGAAGCCGAAATGGCCACGATCCTGCAAAAGAAAACAAAGAGTTTGACGCCTCTCTCAGGGAGTTCATGATTCCGCCGATAATCTCAACTGAACAGACTTAAAAGGACCAGGAATTGGAAGAAATAGAACCCCTGATGACCTAAGGAACCACAAGAGGAAGAGCAAAAAGAGATCTTTGAGGAAGATGAGTGTTCCAGGATACAGAGGGGTCGGAATACCTCAAGAATCAATGGCAGGACCTCAAGGCTTATTCCCCAGAGGAGGGATTAAACACTTATCCACCGAGGCCTTCCCCTCTGGACAACATCGCCATGTACAACCAACTAATTTGAAGGGCTGCAGATAAGTAGGACGTTCAGCTTGAAGAAAAAACTCAATCATGCTTTGTTAGAGACACTACTACCATTCCAAAGTAGGAGACAATACCTTCTAATGCTCCCTGGACCAGACACCTTCAAGGAGCCTGCAACATGCAGGTCAGTTACGCCAAAGGCTGAAAAGAAATGTAAACATTCTTCAAAGGACCCACTTTATATTAGAGGGATAGTACCAGCAGACTCGATTATTGTTGCCTCAGCAAGAAAGAGAGCAAACGTCGCCACTGCATCTGGACCACCTCCGGCCAAAGAAAGTAAGAAGATGGATATGGTGGGAAGAACATTTGAGAGAAGAGCTGCGACCCAATGGTGCATAGCCAATTCGAATGCCCTGCTCCGCAGGTATGCATATTGGCACTGGGACGAGATGGCAGAGCTGATGAAACATCTGCCTGAACCATCCCAAAAAAGAGCAGGGTCCCTCCTAGAGGAAGGAAATATTGCCAACACCTGCTTAAAATCAGAACTCGCTGCTTGGCGTGTGGCAAAAGTCCTTGCAAAAGAACTGCAGGAAGAAATTCAAATGAAGGGATATGTTCTGGGCTTTGGAAAAGCAGTGGAAAGGTCGCTTTTTAAAACGGTCATATACGCTTACTGTACATTCAGTTACAGACGTGCAATCCCTACCGTTTAATTGTGCTCTCTCCATGAAAGCATCTTTTGTGTGCACTTTAACACAAAGGTGTTTCCCCAGATTACAGTATCTCAAATAATGACGGTAAATGCGTATCTCTTTGAAGCATAATGCCTGCCCATTCAGGTCGAGAGGCACAATTGTGGCTCAGAACTCACAATGGCGTGTTTTGCGACTAGCTCCTGTGAAAGAAATTCCTATGAGTGAGATCTGCCCGGGTACTAAACCTCCTTCATCTAAATTAAGTGACGGCCTCTGGACACGCAAAGGGCTGCTGTGTTTCTGTTTTACCTGAAAGAGGTTTCTTTCAATGCACACCACAAACGTAATCCTTCTGCGGTGAGAGCGGGAGGTCGGGAGGAGCAGGAGCTGCGCAGAACTTGAAAGAGCGCGTGCGGGCAGCAGCCGAAGGTCGGACCGTGACTTAACATACTCTATTGCGTAGTTTGACATCAGAGTGCGAGGCCTGGAGGCGTGTCGTGTTATGACGGAGTGCAGTGCCCCTGATAACGGGAGATGAGCATCGTACACAGAGGCTTCAGAGGGCGTGGCCTGGAGGCGTGTCGCGTCATAACGGAGCGCAGTGCCCCCGGTAACGAGAGATGGGCATCGTACACACAGGCTTCAGAGGGCATGGCCTGGAGGCGTGGGGGTGGGTGGGTTCATCGCACGCTGTGTGAAGAGAAAGGTGGGATGGCCAACAAAAGCAATCACTAAGTGAAATCGCCTTGGCTGAAACAAGCAGCCAAAGGCGGGACAATTGAGTGGAATGGACCAATAGAAAGCCAGCATATCTGAATACCACGAGAAAGAACCAATGGCAATAGGTGGGTGTGCCAAACCCCACAGAAGAGAGAACAGGTCGATCGAAGCTCGACCTAAAAATAAGCTGTTTGAGTTCTATTTTAAAACCAAGATCTTCGCAATAAGGTAAGCACGTTTTGCAGGAAAAGTACTTAAGACTTTCAAAAGTTCAAGGTTCTCCTATGGAGGAAAACAATAATGCGGTTAGACAGGTAAGTATCCAACTTACAGTTGCAGTCATCAGGACCAAAGGTCAGCAAGGGTCAAGCGAGTACTGTAAGAAACTGGCTCTATATATACTACACCAAAATGAGGTATAGTGTGTATAGAGTCCAAGTGACCCCAGAGGTAGGCAGAGGTTAAAGTTAGATAGAACCTTACTCTCTAATTGTGGTAGAGTGGTCGAGCAGTAAGGCAGTATCAGAGGACAGTGTTAAGCATTTGATGTACACACTCAGTCAGCAAATGAATTCACACACTCAAGAACTGAACTCTAGGCCAATTGTTTTTGTATAAAAATATACTGTTTATTTTTAGAACCAAGCAAGCCTGGCACAGGGAAGCATTAAATACTTTTCAGTAATAAGTTACTGGATATAGAACAGTTTGAAAATGCAATAGAAATTGTACTTTTTTTGATTTACAGGGGAGCAGTAGTATGCAACACTTAGCAAATACAGTACATTGAAATGAATAGGCTTTTTCAGTAAGTTACAGGTAAGTTACTTTTTACGTTACTTTTCTAACTCAGTGCTGGGACATTTCCTGCAAACAGGTAAGTAAATACTTTTGGTTATTCGTGCGATTTTTAAAGAATATTTTCAGATTTCAAAACTCCACACTTAAAAACTCCACACTTAAAAACTTTTGGGAGAAAAAGTGTCCATGTTATCCTATGGAGGAAAAACAGGTTATCGGTTTGTAGGTAAGTAATCGACTGTGGGAGTTAAGGTTCTGGGGTTAGACTTAGGGGTCCCCCAGGGTCAGTGGTGCACTTTTGTTTCACCCTCAGCGGCACTAGGGCAGCCGGGTGCAGAGTGTTGAGGCCCAATGTTATCCTATGGAGGATAGGGGGTCTCCGGTTGGTGGCTGCTGTCTACCAGGCCACACGGCTTTAAGAGCAAAGCTCCTAGGGTTTAGGTCAGGGCAAATGGGGTAACAAGTTGGCACAAAAAGAGCACCCTCAGCGGCACTAGGGCGGCCGGCTGCAGAGTGCTATTTCGATGTCGGGCGCCCGGTTTTCTATGGAGAGCCTCCGGTTTGGTAAAGCACTGCAGGCAGGGAGACGAAGGACTTCTGGGTGCGACCACCAAGTGGAGAGGTAAGTTGGGAAGTTAGAGGTTGGCTAGGCACCGTCGGTTTGGGCACACACGGTCGTGGGGCATCGGATGCAGGTGTGCCTTTTGGGGTCGGATCTTCTTACCAGCTCCTGGTCGCGGTTAGGGGGGCCTTCCGGATTTAGACTGCAGGCGTCGACTGGAGGCTTGAGGCAGGTCAGGGATCGCCGGATCTCTGGTCAGGATCGCCGGGGTGACCTCCTCGTGGTGTTTGCCCACTCCAGCTCGGGCCGTGGACGGCGGGTGCAGAGTGGGGCGAATTCGCGGTCTCCGGGCGGAGCCAGAGGTTGCTGTTGAACAAATCCGGTGTTCACGAGAGAACCAGTCTTTGGGAGTGAAGGCAGGCAGGTCCTCTGGGGTTTTTTGATGTTGCTGCCTGCAGGACACACCGGTATTTCGCAGGAGCAGGTTCGAGGGGAGACAGGTGTGAGAAAGTGCCTCTTTCTTGCATGGTATGCCCCCACTTTTTGCTGATGTGCTTTGACTGAGTGTGCCCTGGGCTCCTGGCAATCAGGTACCCTGGGCCTGTGTTCCTTCCCTTAACTGCATTGAAGCCTAAACCCAATTGGCATCTCTGGCCACAGGTAAGCCCCTGGTAAGTGGTACCACAGGTACCCAGGGCACTGTGACCAGAGAAGACCTCCAAGGACTGCAGCACTTATTGTGCCACCCTTAGAGGCCCTGTACCCTGACACACACACACTGCCTTTGCAGGCTGCGTGTCTTGGTGCAGAACAAAGTGAAGAGTCGACAGGGCACACATTCCTGTGTGCCAGGCCCACAAACCACTGCCCTGGCATACATCAGTCACCCCTCTAGCTGGGTGCTCTATGCCAGTGGTGAGGGTACAGGTGCATGAGCCCTGTACCCCTACAGTGCCCAAGTCCATTCCGGGGCACTGTAAGTGCAGTGCTGCCATTAAGAGTATGGTGCTGGGAGTTTGTCATTACGAACTCCACAGCACCATGATGGCTGCACTGAAGACTGGGAAGTTTGGTATCAAACGTCTCAGCACATTAAACCCACACTGATGCCAGTGTGGGATTTAATGTAAAATGCACAACAGAGGGCATCTTAGAGTTGCCCCCTGAAACTCTACCAACTCCCAGTGACCTGACTGAGTGGCTGCCGAGGCTGCCACCCCCAGACTTGTTTCTGGACCCCTGGGTCGAGAGCTTGCTGCTCTCGGGGTCCTGAAACAATGCACATCCTGGGACGAGGTGCCAAGCCTCCTCCCCCAGGATGGGCAGGGTTCACGAAGGAGAAGCTTCAAAGGCATACCGCCTTTGTGAGCCTCTCCAAACCACTTGCTGTACTCAGCAACTGGTCCCCCTTGGATGGGAGACCCGGCGGGAAAAACAGAGTGAGGAAGAGAGGTGTGCCCACCTCTGCCAACTCCACCCCTAGGGTGGGGGAGGCGAGGTGAAGCACAACCTCGAGTCCCCGCCATCTTGAGGATGGGGGGACCCAGCCAACCAAGGACAGGCTCCTGCCCCCCTCCCACTGGAGAGTGGCAGAGTAGGGGGTGTACCCACCCCAGGGAAGGGACCCATTGGTCCCTGCCCTTTACCTACCTGTAACGCCCCTAAATTCAGTATTTAGGGGCACCCTGAACCTTCCTTCCTCAGATCCCTATTCCAAAACAAGAACAAGAAGAAAGAAGACCAGCCGTGCAGCTGCTAACAAGAGGACGAGACCAACTGACTTGGCCCCAGCCCTACCGGCCTGTCGAACCTCGAACCTGCTCCTGCTAAACCCCGGCCTCTTCAGTGGTCAGCAACCTCGAAAACCCCGGAGGACCTGACTGCCTTGCTCAACTAAAAGACTGGGACTCCCACGAGCAGTGGCTCTGCTCAAACATCTGTAACCCCAGGCCCCGGCCTGAGACCGTGGATCCTGCCCACTCTGCACCCACCGAGCCCGTCCCAAGCCAAAGTGGACAAAGACCACGAGGAAGTATCCCCGGCGACTGTGACCAAGAATCCAGCACCCAAGGACTCCTGGCGACGCCTGCAGCCTCAACACCAGGGACCCCTCCAACCGCGACCAGCAGAGGGTAAGATTTCCCGACGCCTAAAGATACCCCTGCACCCGGTGCCCCACGGCCCCCTGTGCCCAACTCCTGGGTGTCTACCCCTCCTACAGCATCCCAACTTACCTCTCGAAGTGGTGGTCGCACCTGAAGAATCACCGTCCCCGAGTTTGCAGCCTTTGTTCGTCTTGCAGCTTTCCCATTGAAATCCATTGGGCGCCCGACGGCCCAAAAGCCCACTGCACCCGGCCGCCCCAGTGCCGCTGAGGGTGCACCAACTGCCCTGTTCGACTTCCCCACTTGCCCTGAGTAAGTGACCAGGAGCTTTGCTCCCACAGCCGAGTGGCCTGCCTGCCAGCAGCCACCAACCAAAGGCCCCCCGCCCGCCATAGGCTAACGTTGGGCCTACTCTCTCTGCACCCGGCCGCCCCTGTGCCGCTGAGGGTGTAACAACAGTACAAACCTGAACCTGGGGGACCCCGGAGTCTTTCCCCAGAACCTTAACTCTGCCAGCCGAGTACTTACCTGAAAGCCGATAACTTGCAGTTTCTCCATAGGGTAACATTGACTGGTTTTCACTTGGAAATTCTTCTAAGTGTCGAGTTTTGGAACTTTGAAATATTCACTAAAAATCGTCCGAATATCAAAAACGAAATTACTCACCTGTTCTCAGGAGAGATCCCAGTGCTGGATTTAGGTACCCAGCACTGACTAGAAAAAGTGATTACAACTGATTTTCCGATAACTTGATTTTCCTCCATAGGATAACATTGCCTGGTTTTTGCCAGAAATTCTTCTAAGTGTCGATTTTTGCAACATACAAATATTCCTTAAAAATCGCCTGTGTAACAAAAACGATTTCTTTCAACTGTTTACAGGAAATGCACCAGGGCTGAATCCAGGATCCAGCCCTGAGTAAGAAAAATGTTCGTAAAGTAATTCTATTGCAGTTTACTTGAAAATCCCATTGAGCTCAATGTTATAGTATACCAAGTATTGTGTTGCCTATTGCAACCCCTGTACTACATTGCATTTAAAGTCAATTGTTCATTGAAAGTATTCAACAAACAGCATCTTATCTTGAGAAAGTATTTTTATGCAACCCTGTGGTTCTATAATAAAACAGTATATTTGTTTTATACAAAACAATTGGCCTAGAGTTCAGTTCTTGAGTGTGTGGATTCATTTGCTGACTGTGTACATCAAATGCTTTACACTGTCCTCTGATACTGCCTTACTGCTCGACCAAGCTACCACTTTAGAGAGTAAGGTTCTATCTAACTTTAACCTCTGCCAAACCTCTGGAGACCCTTGGACTCTATACCTACTGTACCTTACTTTGGTGCAGTATATATAGAGCCAGTTTCTTACATTGGTGGATCAGCGGTGGGATACAAACTTGCATTGGTTGGACTACTTGGTTACCATCTGATCACACGACAGGACTCTTAAATTGCCTTTAGAATTCAGATTTTTTCAAATTGGCATTTTTTTACCAAACTACTAAAAGTCTTGTTAGGGCCTTGCTTAAGTCCCTTTAGAATTTTAGAAAATAAAAAGTCACTATAGTCCAGGGTAGAGGGGTTAGAACTTTTTGTTAGAATGTCTCAAGACAAGAACCCAGCGATTAGTGAAGATAATAATGACATGCAGGACATGGTTGAGGAGCTCGACCTCACCCCTTACCTTCACTTGTCTTTCAAGGAAGTAAGGTCCTTATGAAAACTTAAAAATATACCAATGGGCCAGCATCCAACCAAACCAGGGCTCCAGGAGCTCCTGGCTGAGTATGCAAAGGCCCACCCCTCTGAGCATGGTGATGACCAAGCAGAGGAGGAAAGGAGTGAGGAGGATGGAGAAAGGAACCCACCTCCACCACTGCCTAGGGAAGAAAGGGTCCCTGCACCCTTATTTCCAAGAATTAACCTCTGGGGACCTAGAGGCCACACAGGTGGTTCAGGTCCCAGGGAGGACATTGAGGACAGCTTCAGTGAGGAGGACAACCTTTTAGCAAGGTTGGCCAAAAGGCTAGATCTAGAGTCCAGACTCCTGGCTCTAGAGAAGGAAAGAAAGGAGATGGGTTTAGCACCCATCAGTGGTGGCAGCAATACCAATAATAAGGATAAAGAGCAATCTTATGATCCGAAAATCCCCAAAGGGATTGTCCCTAAATTTGAAGAGGGTGATGACCTCACCAAATGGTTCACAGCCTTTGAGAGGGCCTATGACCTGAGACAGGTGAAGAAACCTCTCTGGGGCACACTCCTGTGGGAACTGTTCTCTGGTAACTGCAGAGACAGGCTTCTGACCCTCTCTGGGCCAGTTGCAGGGTCCTATGACCTCATGAAGAGAACTCTGATTGAGGGATTTGGACTCACCACTGAGGAGTACACAATTAGATTCAGGGGGGCTCACAAAACCCAGAACCAGTCCTGGATTGATTTTGTAGACTACTCAGTAAAGACACTGGATGGTTGGTTAACTGGACACAATGTGCATGACTTTACTGGACTTCACAATTTGTTTATAAAGGAACATATATTAAGTAATTGCACAAATGAAAAGTTACATCAGCATTTGGTAGACCTAGGTCTAATTTCTCCCCAAGAATTGGGAAAGAAGGCAGACCACTGGGTCAAGACTAGGGTGACAAGGACAACCACTGGGGGTGACCAGAAGAAGGTGGTTACAAAACCTCCCCAGGGGAAAGGTGATGAGAATCCCCAAGATAAAAAGTCTGAGTCTTCCAAAGGGCCCCAAAAACCTGTACAGGGGGGTGGGTCCCAAACTACTCCCTATGTGCCAGAGCCCTATGGGGGGAAGAACTTTGATCCCACAAAGGCCTGGTGTAACAACTGTAAGAAGTTGGGACACTTAGCTGTAGACAAGTCTTGCCCTCACAACAAGGCCCCTAAGCCCACAAGTACAGCTACTCCTGGGGTGGCAAGTCTACAGATGGGATCAACAGTGTGCCCAGAGCAAATCAGGATGCACACTGAAGCAGTTCTAGTTTCAGAGGGGGAAGTTGAGTTTGCCACTGTAGCTGTGTGGCCACCCAACTTAAAGAAATACTTACAGTACCCTTGGATCAATGGAACTAGGATAGAAGCTCTGAGGGATACAGGTGCCAGTGTCACTATGGTGAGAGACACACTGGTTTCCCCTGAGCAATATCTGATTGGGCGTACTTACCCAGTCACCAATGCTGACGGTGTTACCACTAATCATGCTATGGTGACATTAGACTGGGGGCGGGGTTACTGGCCTGAAACAGGTAGTGGTCTCTCCAAAGCTACCAGCTGCATGTCTGCTTGGCAATGACCTGGAAACCTCAGCCTGGGCTGAGGTTGAACTAAAACCCATGCAGCAATGCTGGACATCCCTGAATTGGTGTGTGTAAAAACAGGAGCACAGAGCAAAAAGCAGGGTGAAGAAATAGTGTTGGAGCCTGAAAGAATGGCCCAACCTACCAAGAGAAAAGGTAAGAAGACTGGGGGACCAGCTTCTATACAGCCAAAGGATCAGGACCCCTCTCCTCAGGGAGAGGACTTGGACACCCCAGAGGGAACTGAGCCCATGGAGCTTGACCCTTACCAGGTTGAACTCTTGGGCCCAGGGGGACCCTCTAGGGAAGAGCTGTGCCAGGGGCAGCAAGACTGTCCCACTCTTGAAAGCCTGAGGCAGCAAGCTGTTTCAGAAGCAAACGGAGATGTCAGTGGTACCCACAGAGTTTATTGGGAAGAGGGATTACTGTACACTGAGGCAAGAGACCCCAATCCTGGAGCCACCAGGAGAGTGGTAGTGCCACAGAAGTACAGGGAGTTCCTCCTAACTTTAGCTCATGACACCCCCCTAGCTGGACATCTGGGCCAAACCAAGACTTGGGAAAGGCTAGTTAGCTACTTTTACTGGCCCCAGATGCACCAAAAGGTGAAGGAGTTTATCAGCTCCTGTGTTACCTGTCAGGCCAGTGGCAAGACAGGTGGCCACCCAAAGGCCCCCCTGATACCACTGCCTGTGGTGGGGGTGCCCTTTGACAGGGTAGGTGTGGACATAGTGAGTCCACTTGAACCTCCCACAGCCTCAGGGAACAAATTCATACTAGTGGTAGTGGATCATGCCACTAGGTACCCTGAAGCAATCCCACTTAGGACTACTACAGCTCCTGCAGTAGCCAAGGCCCTCATTGGTGTCTTCACCAGGGTAGGGTTTCCTAAGGAGGTGGTTTCAGACAGAGGTTCTAACTTTGTCTGCTTACCTGAAACACATGTGGAAGGAATGTGGGGTGCAGTACAAGTTTACTACACCCTATCATCCACAAACCAATGGCCTTGAGAGATTTAACAAGACATTGAAAGGCATGATTATGGGGCTCCCTGAGAAACTCAAAAGGAGATGGGATGTCCTCTTACCATGTCTGCTTTTCGCTTGCAGAGAGGTGCCACAGAAGGGAGTAGGTTTCTCACCCTTTGAACTTCTGTTTGGCCATCCTGTGAGGGGACCACTTTGTCTTGTAAAGGAGGGCTAGGAGAGGCCTCTCCAAGAACCCAAACAAGATATTGTGGACTATGTGCTTGGCCTAAGGTCCAAAATGGCTGAGTACATGGAAAAGGCATCCAAGAATCTTGAGGCCAGCCAGGAGCTTCAGAAGCACTGGTATGACCAAAAAGCTGCACTGGTTGAATTTCAACCTGGGCAACAGGTGTGGGTTTTGGAGCCAGTGGCACCAAGGGCACTCCAGGACAGATGGAGTGGCCCTTACCCTATCCTAGAGAAAAAGAGTGAGGTCACCTACTTGGTTGACCTGGGCACAAGCAGGACACCCAAAAGGGTTATCCATGTGAACCGCCTAAAGCTCTACAATGACAGGGCTGACATCACCATGCTGATGGTGACTGATGAGGAGCAGGAAGCAGAGAGTGAACCTCTCCCTGACCTCATCTCATACAGCCCAAAAGATGTCAGTTGATGGATGGTCTTTTCAGACACCCTCTCTGCCCAACAGCAGACTGACTGCAAGCAAGTCTTGCAGCAGTATGCTAAGCTCTTTTCCTTGTCCCCTGGTCCGACTAACTGGTGTACCCATGATGTGGACACTGGTGACAGTGCACCTGTCAAAAACAAGATCTATCGACAGTCAGACCAAGTCAAGGAAAGCATCAGAGCTGAGGTCAGCAAGATGCTGGAGTTAGGGGTTATTGAACCCTCTGAGAGCCCCTGGGCTAGCCCAGTGGTTCTGGTCCCCAAACCTCACCCACAGGATGGAAAGAGAGAAATTAAGTTTTGTGTGGATTACAGAGGGCTCAACTCTGTCACCAAGACAGATGCTCACCCTATCCCAAGAGCAGATGAGTTGATAGACAAATTGGGTGCAGCCAAATTCTTAAGTACCTTTGACTTAACTGCAGGGTACTGGCAGATTGGCATGGCACCAGGAGCAAAAGAGAAAACCGCATTCTCTACACCTGATGGGCACTATCAGTTCACTGTTATGCCCTTTGGTTTAAAGAATGCCCCTGCCACCTTCCAGAGGTTGGTGAATCAAGTCCTTGCTGGGTTGGAGTCCTTTAGTGCAGCTTATCTTGATGATATTGCTGTCTTTAGCTCCACCTGTCAGGATCACCTGGTCCACCTTGGGAAGGTTTTAAAAGCCCTGCAAACTGCAGGTCTAACTATCAAGGCATCCAAATACCAGATAGGGCAGGGCACTGTGGTGTACTTGGGCCACCTTGTTGGTGGAGGCCAGGTACAGCCCTTACAGCCCAAGATCCAGGCCATCCTGGACTGGGCAGCTCCAACAACCCAGGCCCAAGTCAGGGCATTCCTTGGCTTGACTGGGTACTACAGGAGGTTTGTGAAGGGATTTGGGTCCATTGTGACTCCCCTCACAGAACTCACCTCCAAGAAGATACCCAAAAAGGTTAACTGGACAGTTAGTTGCGAAAAGGCTTTTGACACCCTGAAAGAAGCAATGTGCTCAGCACCAATTCTAAAAGCTCCAGATTATGCCAAGCAGTTCATAGTGCAGACTGATGCCTCTGAGCTAGGGATAGGAGCGGTCCTATCCCAGACCAATGATGAAGGCCAAGACCAACCTGTTGCTTTTATAAGCAGGAGGCTTCTC
The DNA here is from genome assembly GCA_963921515.1 of Calotriton arnoldi. Lineage (NCBI taxonomy): Eukaryota > Metazoa > Chordata > Amphibia > Caudata > Salamandridae > Calotriton > Calotriton arnoldi. The sequence continues at coordinate 81,606 of CAWUFW010003289.1, read as the reverse complement.
CCCAGAGAACAGCGTTGGAGTGCCATTGAGAGGGAGGCCTTTGCTGTGGTTTGGTCCCTGAAGAAGTTGAGACCATACTTGTTTGGTACTCACTTCCTAGTTCAAACTGACCACAGACCTCTCAGATGGCTAATGCAAATGAAAGGGGAAAATCCAAAATTTTTGAGGTGGTCCATCTCCCTACAGGGAATGGACTTTGAAGTGGAACACATACCTGGGACTGCCCATGCCAATGCAGATGGACTTTCCAGGTTCTTCCACTTAGACAATGAAGACTCCCAAGGGCAAGGTTAGTCTCATCATCTTTCGTTTGGGGGGGGGTTGTGTGAGAAAGTGCCGCTTTCTTGCATGGTATGCCCCCACTTTTTGCTGAATTGTTGATGTGCTTTGACTGAGTGTGCCCTGGGCTCCTGCCAATCAGGTACCCAGGGCCTGTGTTCCTTCCCTTAACTGCATTGAAGCCTAATCCCAATTGGCATCTCTGGCCACAGGTAAGCCCCTGGTAAGTGGTACCACAGGTACCCAGGGCACTGTGACCAGAGAAGACCTCCAAGGACTGCAGCACTTATTGGGCCACCCTTAGAGGCCCTGTACCCTGACACACACACACTGCCTTTGCAGGCTGCGTGTCTTGGTGCAGAACAAAGTGAAGAGTCGACAGGGCACACATCCCTGTGTGCCATGCCCACAAACCACTGTCCTGGCATACATCAGTCACCCCTCTAGCTGGGTGCCCTGTGCCAGTGGTGAGGGTACAGGTGCATGAGCCCTGTACCCCTACAGTACCCAGGTCCATTCCTGGGCACTAAGTGCAGTGCTGCCATTAAGAGTATATGGTGCTGGGAGTTTGTCAGTACGAACTCCACAGCACCATAATGGCTACACTGAAGACTGGGAAGTTTGGTCCCCACTGGTTCCACCCCCCCCCCCCCCCTTGGATGGGAGACCCGGCGGGAAAAACAGAGTGAGGAAGAGAGGTGTGCCCACCTCTGCCAACTCCACCCCTAAGGTGGGGGAGGCGAGGTGAAGCACAACCTCGAGTCCCCGCAATCTTGTGGATGGGGGGAACCAGCCAACCAAGGACAGGCTCGTGCCCCCCTCCCACTGGAGAGTGGCAGAGTAGGGGGTGTACTCACCCCAGGGAAGGGACCCATTGGTACCTGCCCTTTACCTACCTGTAACGCCCCTAAATTCAGTATTTAGGGGCACCCTGAACCTTCCTTCCTCAGATCCCGATTCCGAAACAACAACAAGAAGAACAAGAAGAAAGAAGACCAGGCGTGCAGCTGCTAACAAGAGGACGACACCAACTGACTTGGCCCCAGCCCTACCGGCCTGTCGAACCTCGAACCTGCTCCTGCTAAACCCCGGCCTCGTCAGTGGTCAGCAACCTCGAAAACCCCGGAGGACCTGACTGCCTTGCTCAACTAAAAGACTGGGACTCCCACGAGCAGTGGCTCTGCTCAAACATCTGTAACACCGGGCCCCGGCCTGAGACCGCGGATCCTGCCCACTCTGCGCCCGCCGAGCCCGTCCCGAGCCAAAGTGGACAAAGACCACGAGGACGTCCCCCCGGCGACTGTGACCAAGAATCCAGCACCCAAGGACTCCCCTCGACTCTCCTGACGACGCCTGCAGCCTCAACACCAGGGACCCCTACAACCGCGACCAGCAGAGGGTAAGATTTCCCGACGCCTAATGATACCCCTGCACCCGGCGCCCCACGGTCCCCTGTGCCCAACTCCTGGGTGTCTATCCCTCCTACAGCATCCCAACTTACCTCTCGAAGTGGTGGTCGCACCTGAAGAATCACCGTCCCCGAGTTTGCATCCTTTGTTCGTCTTGCAGCTTTCCCATTGAAATCCATTGGGCGCCCGAAGGCCCAAAAGCCCACTGCACCCGGCCGCCCCAGTGCCGCTGAGGGTGCACCAACTGCCCTGTTCGACTTCCCCACTTGCCCTGAGTAAGTGACCAGGAGCTTTGCTCCCACAGCCGAGTGGCCTGCCTGCCAGCAGCCACCAACCAAAGGCCCCCCGCCCGCCATAGGCTAACGTTGGGCCTACTCTCTCTGCACCCGGCCGCCCCTGTGCCGCTGAGGGTGTAACAACAGTACAAACCTGAACCTGGGAGACCCCCGAGTCTTGCCCCAGAACCTTAACTCTGCCAGCCGAGTACTTACCTGAAAGCCGATAACTTGCATTTTCTCCATAGTGTAACATTGACTGGTTTTCACTTGGAAATTCTTCTAAGTGTCGAGTTTTGGAACTTCGAAATATTCACTAAAAATCGTCCGAATATCAAAAACGAAATTACTCACCTGTTCTCAGGAGAGATCCCAGTGCTGGATTTAGGTACCCAGCACTGACTAGAAAAAGTGATTACAACTGTGATTTTCCGATAACTTGATTTTCCTCCATAGGATAACATTGCCTGGTTTTCACCAGAAATTCTTCTAAGTGTCGATTTTTGCAACATACAAATATTCCTTAAAAATCGCCTGTGTAACAAAAACGATTTCTTTCAACTGGTTACAGGAAATGCACCAGGGCTGAATCCAGGATCCAGCCCTGAGTAAGAAAAACGTTCGTAAAGTAATTCTATTGCAGTTTACTTGAAAATCCCATTGAGCTCAATGTTATAGTATACCAAGTATTGTGTTACCTATTGCAACCCCTGTACTATATTGCATTTAAAGTCAATTGTTCATTGAAAGTATTCAACAAACACCATCTTATCTTGAGAAAGTATTTTTATGCAACCCGGTGGTTCTATAATAAAACAGTATATTTTTTTATACAAAACAATTGGCCTAGAGTTCAGTTCTTGAGTGTGTGGATTCATTTGCTGACTGTGTACATCAAATGCTTTACACTGTCCTCTGATACTGCCTTACTGCTCGACCAAGCTACCACTTTAGAGAGTAAGGTTCTATCTAACTTTAACCTCTGCCAAACCTCTGGAGACCCTTGGACTCTATACACACTGTACCTCACTTTGGTGCAGTATATATAGAGCCAGTTTCTTACAACAGGCCTGTAGGGCTGGGGCCAAGTCAGTGGGCGTCGTCCTCTTGTTAGCTCTGCACGGCTCTTCGGTCCTTCTTCTTTTCTTTTCTTGTTGTTGCTGGATCTGAGGAAGCAAGGTTCAGGGTGCCCCCTAAATACTAAATTTAGGGGCGTTACAGGTAGGTAAAGGGCAGGGACCAATGGGTCCCTTCCCTGGGGTGGGTACACCCCCTATTCTGCCACTCTCCAGTGGGAGGGGGGCAGGAGCCTGTCCCTGGTTGGCTGGGTCCCCCCATCCTCAAGATGGCGGGGACTCGAGGTTGTGCTTCACCTCGCCTCCCCCACCTGAGAGGTGGAGTTGGCAGAGGTGGGCACACTTCCCTTCCTCACTCGTTTTTCCCGCCGGTTCTCCCGCCCAAAGTGGGGGGTAGAACCAGTGGGGACCAGTTGCTGAAAGCAGCAAATGGTCTGGAGAGGCTCACAAAGGCAGCATGCCTTTGAAGCTTCTCCTTCGTGAACCCTGCCCATCCTGGGGGAGGAGGCTTGGCACCTCATCCCAGGATGTGCATTGTTTCAGGCCCCTGAGAGCAGCAGGGGCCTGAAACTGGGGTCCAGAAATATGTCTGGTGTTGGCAGCCTAAGCAGCCTCTCAGTCAGGTCACTAGAAGTTGGTAGAGTTTCAGGGGGCATCTCTAAGATGCCCTCTGTGGTGCATTTTACATTAAATCCCACACTGGCATCAGTGTGGGTTTAATGTGCTGAGAAGTTTGATACCAAACTTCCCAGTCTTCAGTGTAGCCATCATGGTGCTGTGGAGTTCGTAATGACAAACTCCCAGCACCATATACTCTTAATGGCAGCACTTCACTTACAGTGCCCAGGAATGGACTTGGGCACTGTAGGGGTACAGGGCTCATGCACCTGTACCCTCACCACTGGCATAGGGCACCCAGCTAGAGGGGTGACTGATGTATGCCAGGGCAGTGGTTTGTGGGCCTGGCACACAGGGATGTGTGCCATGTCGACTCTTCACTTTGTTCTGCACCAAGACACGCAGCCTGCAAAGGCAGTGTGCGAGTGTCAGGGTACAGGGCCTCTAAGGGTGGCACAATAAGTGCTGCAGCCCTTAGAGGCCTTCTCTGGTCACAGTGCCCTGGGTACCTGAAGTACCATTTACCAGGGGCTGACATGTGGCCAGAGATGCCAATTGGGGTTTAGGCTTCAATGCAGTTTTAGGGAAGGAACATAGGCCCTGGGCACCTGATTAGCAGGAGCCCAGGGCACACTCAGTCAAAGAACATCAGCAATTTAGCAAAAAGTGGGGCATATCATGCAGAAAGAGGGCACTTTCTCACACAACCCCCCCAAACGAAAGATGATGAGACTAACCTTTTCCCTAGAGAGTCTTCATTGTCTAAGTGGAAGAACCTGGAAAGTCCATCTGCATTGGCATGGGCAGTCCCAGGTCTGTGTTCCACTTCAAAGTCATTCCCTGTAGGGAGATGGACCACCTCAACAGTTTAGGATTTTCCCCTTTCATTTGCATTAGCCATCTGAGAGGTCTGTGATAAGTTTGAACTAGGAAGTGAGTACCAAACAAGTATGGTCTCAATTTCTTCAGGGGCCAAACCACAGCAAAGGCCTCCCTCTCAATGGCACTCCAACGCTGCTCCCTGGGGAGAAGCCTTCTGCTTATAAAAGCAACAGGTTGGTCTTGGCCTTCATCATTGGTCTGGGATAGGACCGCTCCTATCCCTAGCTCAGAGGCATCAGTCTGCACTATGAACTGCTTGGCATAATCTAGAGCCTTCAGAATTGGTGCTGAGCACATTGCTTCTTTCAGGGTGTCAAAAGCCTTTTGGCAACTAACTGTCCAGTTAACCTTCTTGGGCATTTTCTTGGAGGTCAGTTCTGTGAGGGGAGTCACAATGGACCCATATCCCTTCACAAACCTCCTGTAGTACCCAGTCAAGCCAAGGAATGCCCTGACTTGGGTCTGTGTGGTTGGAGCTGCCCAGTCCAGGATGGCCTGGATCTTGGGCTGTAAGGGCTGTACCTGGCCTCCACCAACAAGGTGGCCCAAGTACACCACAGTGCCCTGCCCTATCCGGCATTTGGATGCCTTGATGGTTAGACGTGCAGTTTGCAGGGCTTTTAAAACCTTCCCAAGGTGGATCAGGTGATCCTGCCAGGTGGAGCTAAAGACAGCAATATCATCAAGATAAGCTGCACTAAAGGACTCCAACCCAGCAAGGACTTGATTCACCAACCTCTGGAAGGTGGCAGGGGCATTCTTTAAACCAAAGGGCATAACAGTGAACTGATAGTGCCCATCAGGTGTGGAGAATGCTGTTTTCTCTTTTGCTCCTGGTGCCATGCCAATCTGCCAGTAGCCTGCAGTTAAGTCGTCAAAGGTACTTAAGAATTTGACTGCACCCAATTTATCTATCAACTCATCTGCTCTTGGGATAGGGTGAGCATCTGTCTTGGTGACAGAGTTGAGCCCTCTGTAATCCACACAAAACTTCATTTCTCTCTTTCCATCCTGTGGGTGAGGTTTGGGGACCAGAGCCACTGGGCTAGCCCAGGGGCTCTCAGAGGGTTCAATAGCCCCTAACTCCAGCATCTTGCTGACCTCCGCTCTGATGCTTTCCTTGACTTGGTCTGACTGTCGATACATTTTGTTTTTGACAGGTGCACTGTCACCAGTGTCCACATCATGGGTACACCAGTTGGTCAGACCAGGGGACAAGGAAAAGTGCTTAGCATACTGCTGCAAGACTTTCTTGCAGTCACCCTGCTGTTTGGCAGAGAGGGAGTCTGAAAAGACCACTCCATCTACAGACCCATCTTTTGGACTGTATGAGAGGAGGTCAGGGAGAGGTTCACTCTCTGCTTCCTGCTCCTCATCAGTCACCTCAGCATGGTGATGTCAGCCCTGTCATTGTGGAGCTTTAGGCGGTTCACATGGATAACCCTTTTGGGTGTCCTGCTTGTGCCCAGGTCAACTAAGTAGGTGACCTCACTCTTTTTCTCCAGGATAGGGTAAGGGCCACTCCATCTGTCCTGGAGTGCCCTTGGTGCCACTGGCTCCAAAACCCACACCTGTTGCCCAGGTTGACATTCAACCAGTGCAGCTTTTTGGTCATACCAGTGCTTCTGAAGCTCCTGGCTGGCCTCAAGATTCTTGGATACCTTTTCCATGTACTCAGCCATTCTGGACCTTAGGCCAAGCACATAGTCCACAATATCTTGTTTGGGTTCTTGGAGAGGCTTGTCCCAACCCTCTTTTACAAGACGGAGTGGTCCCCTCACAGGATGGCCAAACAGAAGTTCAAAGGGGGAAAACCCTACTCCCTTCTGTGGCACTTCTCTGTAAGCGAAAAGCAGGCATGGTAAGAAGACATCCCATTTCTCAGGGAGCCCCATAATAATACCTTTCAATGTCTTGTTGAACCTCTCAACAAGGCCATTGGTTTGTGGGTGATGGGGTGTAGTAAACTTGTACTGCACTCCACACATGTGTTTGAGATAAGCAGACATGAAGTTGGAACCTCTGTCTGAAACCACCTCCTTAGGAAACCCTACCCTGGTGAAGACACCAATGAGGGCCTTGGCTACTGCAGGAGCTGTAGTAGTCCTAAGTGGAATTGCTTCAGGGTACCTAGTGGCATGATCCACTACCACTAGTATGAATTTGTTCCCTGGGGCTGTGGGAGGTTCAAGTGGACCCACTATGTCCACACCTACCCTTTCAAAGGGAACCCCCACCACAGGCAGTGGTATCAGGGGGGCCTTTGGGTGGCCACCTGTCTTGCCACTGGCCTGACAGGTAACACAGGAGCTGACAAACTCCTTCACCTTTTGGTGCATCTGGGGCCAGTAAAAGTGGCTAACTAGCCTTTCCCAAGTCTTGGTTTGGCCCAGATGCCCAGCTAGAGGGATGTCATGAGCTAAAGTTAGGAGGAACTCCCTGTACCTCTGTGGCACTACCACTCTCCTGGTGGCTCCAGGATTGGGGTCTCTTGCCTCAGTGTACAGTAATCCCTCTTCCCAATAAACTCTGTGGGTACCACTGACAACTCCCTTTGCTTCTGAAACAGCTTGCTGCCTCAGGCTTTCAAGAGTGGGACAGTCTTGCTGCCCCTGGCACAGCTCTTCCCTAGAGGGTCCCCCTGGGCCCAGGAGTTCAACCTGATAAGGGTCAAGCTCCATAGGCTCAGTTCCCTCTGGGGTGTCCAAGTCCTCTCCCTGAGGAGAGGGGTCCTGATCCTTTTGCTGAACAGAAGCTGGTTCTCCAGTCTTCTTACCTTTTTTCTTGGTAGGTTGGGCCATACTTTCAGGCTCCAACACTTTTTCACCCTGCCTTTTGCTCTGTGCTCTTGTTTTTACACACACCAATTCAGGGATATCCAGCATTGCTGCATGGGTTTTTATTTCAACCTCAGCCCAGGCTGAGGTTTCCAGGTCATTGCCAAGCAGACATGCAGCTGGTAGCTTTGGAGAGACCACTACCTGTTTCAGGCCAGTAACCCCCTCCCAGTCTGTCAACATAGCCATTGAATGGTTAGTGGTAACACTGTCAGCACTGGTGACTGGGTAAGTACGCCCAATCAAATAGTGCTCAGGGGAAACCTGTGTGTCTCTTACCATAGTGACACTGGCACCTGTATCCCTCAGAGCCTCTATCTTAGTTCCATTAATCCAAGGGTATTGCAAGTATTTCTTTAAGTTGGGTGGCCACACAGCTACAGTGGCAAACTCAACTTCCCCCTCTGAAACTAGAACTGCTTCAGTGTGCAACCTGATTTGCTCTGGGCACACTGTTGATCCCATCTGGAGACTGGCTACACCAGGAGTAGCTGTAGGACTAGGGGCCTTCTTGCTAGGGCAAGCCTTGTCTCCAGTTAAGTGTCCCAACTTCTTACAGTTGTTACACCAGGCCTTTGCAGGATCATGGTTCTTTCCCCTATAGGGCTGTGGAGTATAGGGAGTGTTTTGGGACCCACCCCCCTGTGCAGGTTTTTGGGGCCCTTTAGAAGACTCAGACTTTTTAACTTAGGGATTCTCACCACCTTAACCCTGGGGAGGTTTTGTAACCCCTTTCTGTTGGTCACCCCCAGTGGTTGTCTTAGTCACCCTAGTCTTGACCCAGTGGTCTGCCTTCTTTCCCAATTCTTGGGGAGAAATTAGACCTAGGTCTACCAAATGCTGATGTAACTTTTCATTCGTGCAATTACTTAAAATATGTTCCTTCATAAACAAGTTGTAAATTCCAGTAAAGTCATGCACATTGTGTCCAGTTAACCAACCATCTAGTGTCTTTACTGAGTAGTCTACAAAATCAATCCAGGACTGGTTTTGGGTTTTGTGAGCCCCCTGAATCTAATTCTGTACTCCTCAGTTGTGAGTCCAAATCCCTCAATCAGAGTTCTCTTCATGAGGTCATAAGACCCAGCATCTGGCCCAGAGAGGGTCAGGAGTCTGTCTCTGCAGTTACCAGAGAACAGTTCCCACAGGAGTGCCCCCAGAGAGGTTTCTTCACCTTTCTCATGTCACAAGCCCTCTCAAAGGCTGTGAACCATTTAGTGATGTCATCACCCTCCTCAAATTTAGGGACAATCCCTTTGGGGATTTTAGGATCATAAGATTGCTCTTTATCCTTATTAAGATTGCTGCCACCATTGATGGGTGCTAAACCCATCTCCTTTCTTTCTTTCTCTAGAGCCAGGAGACTGGACTCCAGATCCAGTCTTTTGGCCAACCTTGCTAAAAGGTTGTCGTCCTCACTGAGGCTGTCCTCAATGTCCTCCCTGGAACCTGAGCCACCTGTGTGGCCTCTAGGTCCCCAGAGGTTGATTCTTGGAAGTAAGGAAACAGGGTTCCCTTCTTCCCTAGGAAGTGGTGGAGGTGGGCACATTTCTCCATCCTCCTCACCTCCTTCTTCCTCTGACTGGTCATCACCATGTTCAGAAGGGTGGGCCTTTGCATACTCAGCCAACAGCTCCTGGAGCTTTTGTTTGGTTGGATGTGGGCCCATTGCTATGTTTTTAAGTTTACATAAGGACCTTACTTCCTTGAAAGATAAGTGAAGGTAAGGGGTGAGATCAAGCTCCTCAACCATGTCCTGTATGTCATTATTATCTTCACTAACAGCTGGGTTCTGTTTTTGAGACATTCTAACAAAAAAGTTCTAACCCCTCTACCCTTGACTACAGTGACTTTTTATTTTCTAAAATTCTAAAGGGACTTAAGCAAGGCCCTAACAAGACTTTTAGTAGTTTGGAAAAAAAATGGCAATTTGAAAAAATCAGAATTCTAAAGGCAATTTAAGAGTTCTGTCGTGTGATCAGGTGGTAACCAAGTAGTCCAACAAATGCAAGTTGTATATCCCACCGCTGATCCACCAATGTAAGAAACTGGCTCTATTTATACTACACCAAAATGAGGTATAGTGTGTATAGAGTCCAAGTGACCCCAGAGGTAGGCAGAGGTTAAAGTTGGATAGAACCTTACTCTCTCATTGTGGTAGAGTGGTCGAGCAGTAAGGCAGTATCAGAGGACAGTGTTAAGCATTTGATGTACACACTCAGCAAATGAATTCACACACTCAAGAACTGAACTCTAGGTCAATTGTTTTTGTAGAAAAATATACTGTTTATTTTTAGAACCATGCAAGCCTGGCACAGGTAAGCATTAAGTACTTTTCAGTAATAAGTTACTGGATATAGAACAGTTTGAAAATGCAATAGAAATTGTACTTTTTTTGATTTACAGGGGAGCAGTAGTATGCAACACTTAGCAAATACAGTACATTGAAATGAATAGGCTTTTTCAGTAAGTTACAGGTAAGTTACTTTTTACGTTACTTTTCTAACTTCGTGCTGGATACCTAGATTCAGCACTGGGACACTTCCTGCAAACCGGTAAGTAAACACGTTTTGGTTATTCGTGCGATTTTTAAGGAATATTTTTATATTTCAAAACTCCACACTTAGAAACTTTTTGGAGAAAAAGTGTCCATGTTATCCTATGGAGGAAAAACAGGTTATCGGTTTGTAGGTAAGTAATCGACTGTGGGAAGTTAAGGTTCTGGGGTTAGACTTAGGGGTCCCCCAGGGTCAGTGGTGCACTTTTGTTTCACCCTCAGCGGCATTAGGGCGGCCGGGTGCAGTGTGTTGAGGCCCAATGTTATCCTATGGAGGATAGGGGGTCTCCGGTTGGTGGCTGCTGTCTAGCAGGCCACACGGCTTTGGGAGCAAAGCTCCTAGGGTTTAGGTCAGGGCAAATGGGGAAACAAGTTGGCACAAAAAGTGCACCCTCAGCGGCACTAGGACGGCCGGGTGCAGAGTGCTGTTTCGACGTCGGGCGCCCTGTTTTCTATGGAGAGCCTCCGGTTTGGTAAAGCACTGCAGGCAGGGAGACGAAGGACTTCTGGGTGCGACCACCACGTGAAGAGGTAAGTTAGGAAGTTAGAGGTTGGCTGGGCACCGTCGGTTTGGGCACACAAGGTCGTGGGGCGTCGGGTGCAGGGGTTCCTTTTGGGGTCGGATCTTCTTACCAGGTCCTGGTCGCAGTTAGGGGGGCCTTCCGGATTTAGACTGCAGGCGTCAACTGGAGGCTTGAGGCAGGTCAGGGATCGCCGGATCTCGGGTCAGGATCGCCGGGGTGACGACCTCGTGGTGTTTGCCCACTCCAGCTCGGGCCGTGGACGGTGGGTGCAGAGTGGGGCGAATTCGCGGTCTCCGGGCGGAGCCAGAGGTTGCTGTTGAACAAATCCGATGTTCACAGGAGAACCAGTCTCTGGGAGTGAAGGCAGGCCGGTCCTCCGGAGTTTTTGAGGTTGCTGGCTGCAGGACACACCGGTATTTCGCAGGAGCAGGTTCGAGGGGAGACAGGCCTGTAGGGCTGGGGCCAAGTCAGTGGGCGTCGTCCTCTACTTAGCTCTGCACCGGTCTTCGGTCCTTCTTCTTTTCTTTTCTTGTTGTTGCTGGATCTGAGGAAGCAAGGTTCAGGGTGCCCCCTAAATACTAAATTTAGGGGCGTTACAGGTAGGTAAAGGACAGGGACCAATGGGTCCCTTCCCTGGGGTGGGTACACCCCCTATACTGCCACTCTCCAGTGGGAGGGGGGCAGGAGCCTGTCCCTGGTTGGCTGGGTCCCCCCATCCTCAAGATGGCGGGGACTCGAGGTTGTGCTTCACCTCGCCTCCCCGACCTGAGGGGTGGAGTTGGCAGAGGTGGGCACACCTCCCTTCCTCACTTGTTTTTCCCGCCGGTTCTCCCGCCCAAAGTGGGGGATAGAACAAGTGGGGACCAGTTGCTGAAAGGCTTGGCACCTCATCCCAGGATGTGCATTGTTTCAGGCCCCCGAGAGCAGCAGGCTCTCGACCCAGGGGTCCAGAAACGTGTGGTGGTGGCAGCCTAAGCAGCCACTCAGTCAGGTCACTAGAAGTTGGTCGACTTTCAGGGGGCATCTCTAAGATGCCCTCTGTGGTGCATTTTACATTAAATCCCACACTGGCATCAGTGTGGGTTTAATGTGCTGAGAAGTTTGATACCAAACTTCCCAGTCTTCAGTGTAGCCATCATGGTGCTGTGGAGTTCGTAATGACAAACTCCCAGCACCATATACTCTTAATTGCAGCACTGCACTTACAGTGCCCCGGAATGGACTTGGGCACTGTAGGGGTACAGGGCTCATGCACCTGTACCCTCACCACTGGCATAGGGCACCCAGCTAGAGGGGTGACTGATGTATGCCAGGGTAGTGGTTTGTGGGCCTGGCACAGAGGGATGTGTGCCATGTCGACTCTTCACTTTGTTCTGCACCAAGACACGCAGCCTGCAAAGGCAGTGTGTGTGTCAGGGTACAGGGCCTCTAAGGGTGGCACAATAAGTGCTGCAGCCCTTAGAGGCCTTCTCCGGTCACAGTGCCCTGGGTACCTGTGGCACCATTTACCAGGGGCTGACATGTGGCCAGAGATGCCAATTGGGTTTAGGCTTCAATGCAGTTTTAGGGAAGGAACATAGGCCCTGGGCACCTGATTAGCAGGAGCCCAGGGCACACTCAGTCAAAGAACATCAGCAAAAAGTGGGGGCATACCATGCGGAAAGAGGGCACTTTCTCACAAGTACTAAAACTGCAGAGGTCATAATCGGAAGTTCAGCCAAATGCGTTTCAATGGAGGCAGGGGGTGCTCGAAGCCACACTGCTTACAGGTAGGTAAATCAGTTGCCGTGGCCAAGCTTTGGGGGTTAGAGTGGGGTGGGGGGGTAACAAAGCAGCACCAAACATACACCACCATTGGCACAGAAGCAACTGGGTGCAAATACAGCGTCGGGCGCCCAATGCTTTTTAACAGCGTCACACTGGAAGCTGCAGGAGGATGACCAGCGACAGCAGAGGTAAGTATTTTATTTATTTATTTATAGATTTGTAAAGCGTGCAGCTACCCAACAGGGTTTCCCGGCGCGGAGTAGAGCAGAAAGGGGTCGTAGGGGCACCATCGATTCAGCTCACCAAGGCCGAGAGGCTTTGGTGCAGGGGTGCCTTTATACGTCAAATTCTTCCTACCAGAATCTGGTCGCGGCCCGGGGGAACCTCTGGATTCAGGCTGGAGGCGTCGTCGTGGAGTCCAGGAGGGGTCAGCCAACACTGGACTTAAGGCAAGTATCGCTGAAGAACATGTTCTGGGTTGGTGGTCCACCTGGACAAGGGACAGAGGTGTCCGGTGCGAAGTGGGCAGGGCTTGCGGATCCGGAGGACACCGGAGTCCTTTGTGTTGGTTTTTTGAGGACAAAGTCGCTGTCCTCTGGAGTCTCTGGTATTTGTCGAAGGGCAGGCAGTCTTCCTCGGTTTCTGAAAGTCGCTGGCTGCAGGACAGGCGTCGTCTTCTTCGCAGGGTCTGTGAAGCTGAAGACAGGCCGGTAGGGCTGGGGCCAAGCCAGTAGTCGTCTTCAGGCTTCGCTGCACGGCGTCTTCTTCGTCCTTCTTAGTTGGGCAGGGAGCTAGTTTCAAGGTCTGAAGGAGCCTCCTAAATACTAGATGTAGGGTGCGTTTTAAGTGAGTAACCGGTAGGGCCAATGGGCAACTCACCTGGGGTGACTACACCCTCTATTATGCCACCCTCCAGTGGAAGGTAGCTTAGTCCTAGTCCTGCTTGGCAGAGTCCCCTCATTTTCAAGATGGAGGGGACTGAAAAGTGTGATTAACTACACCTCCTCCAACTGAGGGGTGGAGTTGGCAAATGTGGGCATACCTCCTAATCTTTCCAAGTTTTTCCACCCAAAGTGGGGGGTTAAACCGGGCGCTGCCATCTGCTACTAGCAGCAGAGGCTGGGGGTCGCATTACAAAGGCGGCAGGCCTTTGAAGCTTCCCCTTTGAGCACTGTGCCCATCCTGGGTGACGTGTGACACCTCCGCCCAGGATGTGCAATGTTTCTGTTCCCAGAGAGCAGAGGCTCTCCACCCAGGGGTCCTGAAACAGGTCTGTGTGTGGTAGGCTGCCTAAAGCCAGTCAGTGACCACGTGAGGGTCTGTAGGTTTCAGGGTGCACCTCTGAGTTGCCCTCCGAGAACATGATTTAATAAATCTCACACTGGCCTCACTGTGGATTTATTACAAGGAGTTGTTTTGTACCAAGCACTCCTGGTTTCAGTGAAGCCATCATAGTGCTTGGGAACTCGAGTTGGCACTTGCAATATATAAGAATTGACTTAAGTATTGTAGGGGCATATCTACTCGTGCAGATAGGCCCTCACCTTTGGTATAGTGCACCATGCCTTAGGGCTGTAAGGCCTGCTAGATGGGTGACATTCCTATACCTTCGGGCAGTGCTGGCTGGCATGGCACCCAGGCAGGGTTCTGTGTTGACTTTGTAGTTTTTCACATCACTGGGGCATGCAGGCTGCAAGGGCAGTGACATCAGTGGCATGGTCCTAGTGAGGAGGTCCCAGGGGACCTTCTTCAGCTTCCAGGTCCTAGGTTCCCAGGGTACCATTTACAAGGGACTTACAGGGGGCAGAAGTACCAATTGTGCATATGTTTTTTAGGGAAGAAGCACTGGCATAGGGGACCTGGTTGGCATGGAGCCTGTGCGCTACAATCGAAGCAAACACAAGGAGATGATGGACGGAGCGCTGAAACTTTTCAGGCACTCTCCCCCAGTCACAGATCTGAGTTGAATCCGTTCTTTAGCTCACTTCCCCTCCCCGGTTCAGACCCAGCCATATGCAAATCAGTCTTGACCCTGTTCCTTATGGGAACAGTCCAGCCTGAACTGCCAAGCCAGATCTTTCCTGGACCGGCAACAAGCATCCTGGGATCGGTTTCAGGGTAACACCCCTCAACAGCCAGGCTAGCTTGAATCCAGTGGCAAAGTGAGCAAGGGACCCACGTCTGGGTATACCCTTCCAATTTAGGGCGAACAAAGCAAACCCAAGGAGATGATGGACGGAGCACTGAAGCTACAATCGAAACCACATCAATTTCTAGGCAAAAAGTATGTGTTAACCATGTCAAAAGGGGCATTTTCTCACACTATGTAGGAAAATGGGTTATTGTTTCAATAGGTCTCTTCCCCCCCCCCCCTTTACTTTTTGCCTGGTATTTTATGTAACTTTGACTGAATGAAGTGCACTTGGTTCCTGCTAACTAGGTCCCCATTTCCAGTATTCTACCCCAAAACATGTTTACTGGTCAATTGATCCCCAATTGAACAGACCTTTAGCACCTCGAAGTCCCTAGTAAGTGGTACCCCTGGTACCTAGGGCATAGGTACTAAAGAGGGTCCCTAAGAGCTGCAGCATATATTGTGCCACTCTAAGGGACCCAGCACCAAACTCATGCAGACAGCCACTGTTGGCTGCGTGACAAGGTGCTCTAAAAAGTGTCAACACAACATGGCACACACCCGGTGTGCCATGTCCCCTAACACTGCATGTAATATTTGTAAGTCACCCCTACAGTAGGTATCACAGCCCTAAGGCTGGCCAGTAACCCAGCTACATAATGGCTTCACTGAAACCTATGGTGTTTAGTATCAAACACCTCGTCTTAATAAACCCACACTGATTCCAATGTTGGATTTATTAATACATGGACCCAGAGGGTACCTTAGATGTGCCTCTGAAAACCTACCAACCTCTAATATGTTGGCTGACTGGTCCTGTCCAGCCTGCCACCACAGACTTGTTTCTGACCCCCTGGAGGTGAGAGCCCACGCTCTCCGAGGTCAGAAACAGAGCCTACTCTGGCAGGAGGTGTTGTCACTGCCTCCAGGCAGGATGACTAGTAACCTGCATATCAAGGCAGGAGCCTCCAAAGGCCTCCACCGCCTATGATATGCAACCCTGGCTTCCCCCAGACGGGGGAAACACCACCCCCTGGTTAGGGTCCATTTCGCACAAGGACAGGCGGTAAAATTAGCTAGTCAGGAGGCGTGTTCCCCCCCCTCCTCAGGCTAATACCACCCCTAAGCTGGGCTGTCTGAAGTGAGCACGGCTAGAAAAATTCCACCATCTTGGTTTTTGGTGGAATTGGGTCCTCTGGAGCAGAGTTGTGACCACTTCCCACAGGAAGTGGTCATATAGAGGGTGTAGTCACCCTAAAGGTAGTTAGCCTATTGGCTACTACCCGGCATTCCCTGTAACGCCCCTCAATACAGTATATAGGTGGTGTAGGAAGCTGGCTCTGTATATACTATACCAAAGTGAGGTATAGTGTGCACAGAGTCCAGTGGAACCCAAAAGGTAGGCAGAGGTAAAGTAGATAGCACCTCACTCTCTATTTGTGGTAGTGTGGTCGAGCAGTAAGGCTTTATCAGAGGACAGTGTTAAGCATTTGTTGTACACCCTCAGTCAACAAATGGATTCACACACTCAAAGACTGAACTTCAGACCAATTGTTTTTGTATAAAAATATTCTTTTAGTTATTTTATTTTCTAGAACCAAGCAAGCCTGGCACAGGTAAGCAATAAATACTTTACAGTAGTAATGCAGTTTGTAAACAGTTTGAATTGCAATTGTAAATGTACTTTGATTTGATTACAGTAGTGTTACTGATAATGCAATGCTTTTCAGAATACAGTGCATATACTTTGTATAAGATTTTTGGTAGAATATCATGCAAGTTACTTTCAGTTACTTTTCAGTATACCTGGATACTACACGGGGACATTTCCTGCAAACAGGTAAGTAAAAGCGTTTTTGTTATTCAGTACAATTTTAAAGGATTTCTTTAGATTTTCCAACTCCACACTTAGAAACTTTTCATAGAAAAACAGTCAATGTTATCCTATGGAGGAAAATAATGTTATTGGTTTAAAGGTAAGTACTTTGTTGTGGGAGTTGGTGTTCTGGGGTTAGACTCGGGGGTCTCCCAGGGTCAAGGATGCACTCTTGTCTGGAGTCTGTTTGAACAAATCCGGTGTTCACGGGAGACAGAGTCTTGGGGATTGAAGGCAGGCAGGTCCTCCGGGTTTGTCGAGGTTGCTGGCTGCAGGACACACGGGGATTTTGCTGAAGCAGGTTCGAGGTAGGGACAGGCCGGTAGGCCGGTAGGGCTGGGGCCCAAGTCAGTGGGCGTCGTCCTCTTGTTAGCTTCGGCACGGCTGTTCGGTCCTTCTTCTTCTTTTCTTCTTGCAGGTTCTTGTCTGAGGAAGCAAGGTTCAGGGGTACCCCTAAATACTAGATTTAGGGGTGTTGCAGGTAGGTAAAAAGGTTGGGACCAATGGGTCCCTTCCCTGGGGTGGGAAGGGACCCCCTATTATTCCACCCTCCAGTGGGAGGGTGGCATAAGCCTTTCCCTGGTTGGATGGGTGTCCCCATCTGCAAGATTGTGGGGACTGAGAGTTGTGCTTCACCTCGCCTCCCCCACCTGAGGGGTGGAGTTGGCAGAGGTGGGCACACCTCTCTTCCTCACTTGTTTTTCCCGCCGGTTCTCCCGCCCAAAGTGGGGGTCAGAACCAGTGGGGACCAGTTTCTGAAAGCAGCAAGTGGCCTGGGGAAGCTCACAAAGGCGGCAAGCCTTTGAAGCTTCCCCTTTGTGAACCCTGCCCATCCTGGGGAGCAGGCTTGGCACCTCGTCCCAGGATGTGCATTGTTTCAGGCCCCCCAGAGCAGCAGGCTCTCAACCCAGGGGTCCAGAAACATGTCTGGTGGTGGCAGCTGAAAGCAGCCACTCAGCCTGGACACTAGCGGTAGGTCGTTTTTCAGGGGGCATCTCTAAGATGACCTCTGTGTGCATTTTTCATTAAATCCCACACTAGCATCAGTGTGGGTTTAATGTGCTGAGAAGTTAGATACCAAACTTCTCAGTTTTCAGTGTAGCCATTATGGTGCTGTGGAGTTCGTAATAACAAACTCCCAGCACCATATACTCTTGATGGCAGCACTGCACTTACAATGTCTAAGAATTGACTTAGACACTGTAGGGGTACAGGGCTCATGCCCCTGTACCCTCACCACTGTTATAGTGCACCCAACTAGAGGGGTGACTGATCTATGCTAGGGCAGTGGGTTGTAGGCATGGCACACAGGGATGTGTTCATCAAAGGGTGATGGTATGCACACCATTCTTTCTCGCTATTATTCAATGTCTTCTTTTCATCAAAGAGTGCGTGCTCACTAGGCATGTGCCTTGCCCCGGTGGCACACTGATAATTAACCATGCTGTGTGGAGCGATATAACACCCCAAACCCAGTCACACAGCCACAGTAGGTTTACCATAATTCTCCAATAACATCATTCTTGTAGCTCAATTTCCTCCATTATTAATCCCAATTTTTCTTGCTCTTCCTTGTTTCAACCACATGTAGGGTATCATGCTATTTCAAAGCTTCAAGTGCTCGAGATGTGCCCATCCAGACCTCTTTCTAGAACACGACAAGAACGCATGATTCGTCCAAAACAGTGTATTTTATTTCAACCCAATGCATTTCGTGCTTCACAAGCACTTCTTCAGGGGTCACTATAAATATCAATTAGAAAACCACCATTACTACATCGACCTTGGTTTAAAAAATAGAACAATCCATAACAATTCATGATATTCATTTTACAAAAATTAAGCTCTGGTTACACGTTAAATTAACATTTACTCTGTCTATGTTAATTTCTATTATAAAATTACTGACTCTGCACCAAAAAAAATAATAAACCCCAAGTGCCTACCTACTGTAATTTCATCCCTTCCCTGCCCCATAATTCTTTTCCCATCCCATCACCCTGCCCACTTACACTCTTCACGCAATCAACTAGACACATATAGTATCCCTCATTCCTGCAAAATATCCTGTTTCCCCCACGTCATTCAACAGAACTCAGTCGTGTGCACGCTGCACTCACCTCCCTCTCGTTTTCAGCTCTCAAACTTCAACTGTTTATGAACCTCTCTCATTCACACTCTCCCCAACTCCTTTCACACTTCACACTGTCCGTAATGAATCTCGCCAATCAAACCCCTCATTCCTACAAACTATCCCATGCCCCCCGCACTCATCCCCCATTCTACTGAACTTTAACGACCTCACAGTACATTCACCCCCTCTCAATTTCGGCTTCCCGGCACTGTTTTCTTTCTAATTATTCACATTCACTCCTTCTACTCTCTTACTCGCTACGCTCTCATCTCCTATAATGTAACACACTCACAACAAACCCCGACGACCTCGACCACAATCCTTCACCTACCTGCAAAGACTGCATCACACTTTCATCCCATCCTTTTCTGTGAAAATGTTTGCTACCACACCTATCCTCCCATTTTAATCTACGAGCCACAGCTACACCCCCTCCCTAATTAGTGCTTCATAATTAACCACCTGCTACTCCCTCGGCTGCCTGAAAACAACCCGATGTCAAAAACTACAGTCCCCATAACCCCACAGTCCCGTGTTCAAGTAACCATCGCCAATCCAGAAAGATGCAATATAGAAACCTTGCAACATTACAAAAAGTAATGCATGGATTAACAGCCAATGTTTCCGCAGTTCCAAAAATGAACACATGGCGATTTTCAATCTGATGATAACACAAACTTGCTCTGTGGCCGTGCTATTTTCGCCGTACATGTGGAAATGCTGGCAATTTGACACGAATATCTTCTGTTTTTCCTTGGGTGCAAAACCATCAATAGGGCAAAGTTCCATCAAATGTTCATCAAAGGGTGATGGTATGCACACCATTCTTTCTCGCTATTATTCAATTTCTTCTTTTCATTAAAGAGTGCGTGCTCACTAGGCATGTGCCTTGCCCCGGTGGCACACTGATAATTAACCATGCTGTGTGGAGCGATATAACACCCCAAACCCAGTCGCACAGCCACAGTAGGTTTACCATAATTCTCCAATAACATCATTCTTGTAGCTCAATTTCCTCCATTTATTAATCCCAATTTTTCTTGCTCTTCCTTTTTCAACCACAAAGTGTGATGCAGTCTTTGCAGGTAGGTGAAGGATTGTGGTCGAGGTTGTCGGGGTTTGTTGTGAATGTGAATAATTAGAAAGAAAACAGTGCTGGGAAGCCGAAGATGAGAGGGGGTGAATGTAATGTGAGGTCGTTAAAGTTCAGTAGAATGGGGGATGAGTGCGGGGGGCATGGGATAGTTTGTAGGAATGAGGGGTTTGATTGGTGAGATTCATTACGGACAGTGTGAAGTGTGAAAGGAGTTGGGGAGAGTGTGAATGAGAGAGGTTCATAAACAGTTGAAGTTTGAGAGCTGAAAACGAGAGGGAGGTGAGTGCAGCGTGCACACTGAGTTCTGTTGAATGACGTGGGGGAAACAGGATATTTTGCAGGAATGAGGGATACTATTTATGTGTCTAGTTGATTGCGTGAAGAGTGTAAGTGGGCAGGGTGATGGGATGGGAAAAGAATTATGGGGCAGGGAAGGGATGAAATTACAGTAGGTAGGCACTTGGGGTTTATTATTTTTTTTGCTGCAGAGTCAGTAATTTTATAATAGAAATTAACATAGACAGAGTAAATGTTAATTTAACGTGTAACCAGTGCTTAATTTTTGTAAAATGAATATCATAGATTGTTATGGATTGTTCTATTTTTTAAACCAAGGTCGATGTAGTAATGGTGGTTTTCTAATTGATATTTACAGTGACCCCTGAAGAAGTGCTTGTGAAGCACGAAATGCATTGGGTTGAAATAAAATACACTTGTTTTTGACGAGTTATGCGTTCTTATCGTGTTCTAGAAAGAGGTCTGGATGGGCACATCTTGAGCACTTGAAGCTTTGAAATAGCATGATACCCTAGATGTGGTTGAAACAAGGAAGAGCAAGAAAAATTGGGATTAATAATGGAGGAAATTGAGCTACAAGAATGATGTTATTGGAGAATTATGGTAAACCTACTGTGGCTGTGCGACTGGGTTTGGGGTGTTCTATCGCTCCACACACAGGGATGTGTGCCATGTCGACTCTTCACTTTGTTCTGCACCAAGACACGCAGCCTGCAAAGTGTGAGTGTGTAAGTGTGTGTGTGTAAGTGTGTGTGTGTGTGTGTGTGTAAGTGTAATGGTACAGGGCCTCTAAGGGTGGCACAGTAAGTGCTGCAGCCCTTAGAGGTCTTTCCTGTTCACAGTGCCCTGGGTTCCTGGGGTACCATTTACCAGGGGCTGACCTGTGGCCAGAGATGCCAGTTGGGTTTTGGTTTCAATGCAGATTTATGGAAAGAACATAGGCCCTGGGTACCTGATAGGCAGGAGCCCAGGGCACACTCGGTCAAAGCACATCAGCAGTTCAGCAAAAGTGGGGGCTACCATGCTGAAAGAGGGCACTTTCTCACAGGTGGCACCCCTGATGCCAGTACTTGAGTTTCGACGGACCAAAGGAAGTGGACTGAGAAGTTTGCTGACCTGAGAAGGAAGGAGCACGACTGACTTGGCGCCAACCCTGGCATCCTGCCTGCTGCACTCGACATTCGTGGAGAAACCGACTCTTCCTACTGCTGTGCAGACTCCAAGAAACCCGGAGGGCTGCCAATGCTTCATCAATCGCCAGATGTAGGAAAGTGCTCCTTTTTGCATGGTTGCCCCCCCACTTTTTGCCTGATGTTTGATGCTCCTTGACTAAGTGTGCCCTGGGTTCCTGCTAATCGGGTATCCAGGGCCCGTGTTCTTTCCCGAAAACTGTACCTTTGCTCCCACATTGGCATTCATCTGGCCTACGTATAAGTCCTATGGAAAAGGTACCAGGGGTACCAAGGGCCTTGTAGCCAGAGAAAGTCTCTGAGGGCTGTAGCATGTATTGTGCCTCCCCTGACCCATACACACTGCCAGTGCAGTCTATGTGCCAGGGGGAGACCCTAAAACTACAAGTCGACATGGCACACTTCCTTGTGTGCCATGCCCACCAAAACACTGCCTGTGGCATTGGTCAGTCACCCCTCTAGCAGGCCTTACAACCCTAAGGCAGGGTGCACTATACCACAGGTGAGGGCCCAGTGGCATGAGCCCTGGACCCCTACAGTACCTGTGCCATTCACATGTATTGTAAGTGCAGTAAAGCCATTTTTAAATCATGGGCTGGGAGTTTGGCACCCCGAACTCCACAGCCCCATGATGGCTTTACTGAAAACTGATCAGTTTGGTATCAAACTTCTCAGCCCATTAAACCCACACTGATACCAGTGTTGGATTTAATGCCATTTGCACTCAGAGGGCATCTTAGAGAGGCCCCCTGAAAAACGACCTAACTCTAGGGTCCTGGCTTAGTGGCTGCTCGCCAGCTGCTATCCCCAGATATGTTTCTGGACCCCTGGGTTGAGAACCTCTCCGGGTCCTGAAACAAAGCACATCCTGGGCGGAGGTGCCAAGCCTCCTCCCCCAAGATGGGCAGGGTCCACGAAGGAGAAGCTTCAAAGGCTCGCCGCCTTTGTAAACTGACCCTGCCATTTGCTACTCCCAGCAACTGGCCCCCACCGGTTCTGACCCCACTTTGGGAGGGAAAATCTGCGGGGAAACCAAGATAGGAGGAGAGGTGTGCTCACCTTTGCCAACTCCACCCCTCAGGTGAAGGAGGCGAGGCGAAGCACACATCTCAGTCCCTGCCATCTTGAAGATGGGAGGACCCAGCCAACCAGAGAGAGGCTTATTCCCCCCTCCCACTGGAGGGTGGCATAATAGGGGTTGTACCGACCCCAAGGAAGGGACCCATTGGTCCCAACCTGTACCTACCTGAAACACCCTTAAATTTAGTATTTCGGGGCAACCCCGAACCTTGCTTCCTCAGACAAGCAAGAAGGACGACTGAGGAGCCGTGCTGAAGAAAGAGGAGGAAGAGACCAACTGCCTCAGCCCTACCTGCCTCTTCCGACCTGGACCTGCTCCAGTGGAATCCCAGCGTGTCCAGCAGCCCCCCAGAACCCGGAGGACCTGCCCTGCCTTCCCTGCAAAGACACTCTTTGAATGTGTGACATTTCTTTCCTGAGTGTGTACAATAAATGCTTAACACTACCCTCTGATAAAGCCTTACTGCTCGCCCAAACTACCACAAATAGAGAGTAAGGTGATATCTACTTTTTCCTCTGTAAGCCTTTGGGGATCCACTGGACTCTGTGCACACTATACCTTACTTTGGTATAGTATATACAGAGCCAGCTTCCTACACCAGAGAACTCCCTTGGAGGAGAGGAGCTACGCTCATGCAGCCGCAGGCACCAAAAGAAGCAAGGTCCCGTTCACCGTCCTGTTGCTCACCTGGACTACCAACGCTGCAGCTGCCCAGGAAGAGGTAGCTGTGCTCCCACAGGTCAGATCCGTCCTCCCTCCACGTGTTGGGATGTCAGGACTGATCGGAGCCACACAGTACCAGTGCCTGGGGTATCGGAACCCTTGCAGCAGCCAACGCTTGTTGTGTCTAATCCGGATGCCAATGCCAAGGAAAACCGACCTGCACGTTGAGGAACTTCAGGGACAGTGAGACCCACATCGTGAATGGCCCAGCTGTCCTGTGTGCCCCCTTCAGCAGAAACCAAGACAAAGAGTAAGTCTCTGACCGCCGCCACCCTGCACCTAAAAGTGCCTCTGCACCCGTGCCCCACAGGCTGAGTCAGAGAGAGGTGATGGTGCTATCGGGGTCCCGAGACCCTTAAAGGCTAAGCCCACCCGTGGGTTTGCCAAGACTTGACTTTTAAGTCTCCGCCTGCAGCCTCCCTCCAAGCGCGAGTGACTCCAGCACTCGAACCCGATGCCAAAAGACACCACTGTACCCGAGCCCCACAAACGGAGAAGTGGACCAACTGTGTCCTACATCTCTAGGGTTGAGCCCACCCCCCCCCCGTGAGTTCCCCTGGACTGGGCCCCCAGTCCCAGCTTACATCCTCTTTCCGACTGGACTGTTCCTCATTGATGTGAATGGGGAACCCGACGTTGTAACACACCTCTGCACCTGAACGCCCCAGAGCCTCGAGGGGTGACCCGTTTATGTGGCCTTGGACCTTGCCCCAAACTGACCTTAAGTCCAGGAGAAGTGTGCCGTAAGTCGCTGACAAGTGCCCAAATGCAATACTTTTTTCCCCCATAGGATAACATTACCGTTCCAGAAATTGCAGTCAGCTTTTGAAATTTTATTTTAAAAATGTATAACTCAAAGTATTTACCTTATTACGATGATCTTGGCATCTAAATTCATATAAAAAGAAGCCTATTTTTATAAATCGGTGTTGGGGTTTATTTATCGAGTATGTCTCTCGCTTACTGCCTTGGTGTTTGCAATAAATGCTTAGCACTACCCTCTGATACGTTGAACTGCTCGCCCACACTACCACAAAAGAGCATTTGGGATGTCATTTGTGCCTGTGTAATTCCTTTGGGGTTTGCCTGGACTCTGTACACGGTGTACCTCTTTTTGGTCCACTATATAAAGAGCCAGCTTCCTACACTGTACACTGGTGCAAAGATTTGCATGTGAAACCTGCACTTGTTAAAGGCATCAAGGTAGGCATCCACAGGTAAAAGAACGGGACAAAGGGAGGAGGAGAGAGAGAATCCGTTAGGGGAGAACATTTCCATAATAGGAGGGGAAAAAGTGGAAACCATAGGAAAAGATTTTATGAAAGTTCAATTTGTCGTATAGTTCAACTATTTTCCAAACCTAATTATGAATGTTTACAAGTGCAAAGCTATAGTGATGATAAAACGCTGTAAGAGACAGTAAGAGGATTATAGTCAATTATGTGGGATATTGTGTTGATAACATAAGTCCATTCCACCGAACAGTGTAACAACACAAGTTGTTTGAGGATGGTAATGAAGAGTTCCAGTCTTCAAGAGTTTAGTCCCATAGTGATAGAGTTGCACCAGAGAATCCATTTAATTTCCTTTTTCGCCAAAATAGTAACTGTTACCTTCTCTTGTGGGCTTGTTGACAGCTGTTGTCATTTGCCTTCGGAGGTCATGTTAGCCTTACTGTTTCTTTGAGAAATTAGAGTTAGGGAGCATTGACCTCGCATAAGATTCTACTCTGGAGGTGGCAAATGTTTGTTTTTATTTTTTGTGATTCTTGACCGATGTAAATTCGGTTACATTGACTCCAAATGCAGTAGATCACTTTAATTGTCACGATTAGAAAACTTGTTCAGTATGATCTAGGTTTTGTTATGTTTAAAGACTTTGTTATCTTTAGAGAATTTGCAAACTGTGCTATACCTACATTTGTCAACAGCACACTCTTAAGTAAATCCTAAAATATTCCTGTGCCCAACCTACAAGGAAAAGTCCATTTGTTCGATATTGTTGTGTGTTAGGTAATGGTTGTACTGACAAATGTAGAAAAGGGACATAACGCCATATGATGGCTAAATAATACATTTTTGTTGTTGTCCCCGTTGACAATATTGCCATCTCACAGCAAATGTTGACTTTAGTAAGACAACAGAAGTGTCTAAAATAATTACCCATTTTCGCATGTTCAGAAATCACATTATATTTAATTGCATTTAAAAAGAAAGACATAATTGAGTACATGATTTTATTGATAAAATAAAATGCAATATGCTAATAGCAATGTATGCTCCCATTAAAAATGGGAAGGTAGTCATTTGTCTGGATGTTTTCTATTTTTAGGCACAAATTCATCTACATCCAAATTTACCAATTCTTTTCATCTCCTCCCTTCTCACATAAAAAAAGCATTCACATTTGCAGACCCAATGCATTGTCATAGATTCCGTTGTCACCCACTTTTTAAAATGGAACACTGTTAATACAATAAAGTAGATGAAATACTAATGCAAGATAAAGAATAGTAGATATTGTTTTAGCAACTTAAAGTAGTCATGTATAACAGCTAATGTGGCTCATGCTGTTAGTGGCTCTGCCAACACTGCTAATATTGCTACTGGTACTACATTTTTCAGTATTGCTATAACTGATATTGTGTTTTAGTTAGCAGTGCAACTGATAGTGCTACTATGGCTTCCATTGGTGGTATTATTCCAGGCCCTACTGCAAATAGAAATAAAGAAAGTACTGCTTCAGGAACTACTAGCATGTCTAATTTTTCAGTTATTACTTTTGATGCCGCCACTGCCATTCCTAGTTATACTACTCAAAGTACGATAATTGCTAGTAGTATTGTTAATACATGCACAGCATTACTAATTTTACTTCGGCCACATCAGCTACCAATATTATCCATATCACTAGTGACGCTATTATTGGTTCCACTACAAATTTTAAAATTTTACTGCAGGCTCTTTTTAGTCCCGATTGGTACTGCTTTTTCTACTACATCGGAACAAATTTATTTTGCATACTACTCAGTTAGCCATATGAAGGCAAACAGAATTAATTTGAACTCAGTCAGTTTTCTTTAAATAGCTTCTATTATTTGAGCAAAACCACATGTAAGCCTACCTGGGTATGTGTTTTCAGTTGAAAAGTAATGCTTATTCCGAAAAGGATATTAATTTTAACATTTTTATCACCAAAATGGGCATTATTTTAAATGGGACTCGCGCAGTTTGTAGTTTGATAAAAGAGACCATTAAAGTTCAGTGAGTTTGTAGTCTGTATAAAAATACATACGGTTTGCCCCTCGTGATTACTCAGTTAAGTTTGGTGAAGAAGGGGGATAAAACCTCTTGTTTTCGGAGTCCATTTTCTGCAACTTAGTTACTACACCTGTGATTTGTCTATTAATCTTGAATATACCACTCATAGCTGTGATCAGGTTCACGAAAGCAGGGTATGGTTATATGCTGGGCCTTTTACACAGGCTGAACATTTTGTCATTATTTGCAGTCTATCTTCACAGAATCTATGTATCATGTTGTCCGTTTGATATCTCCCATCCAGTTAGATGTGCTGTTCATCAGGGATTTAGGACTTCTGGGGCTAGACAGGCTCCTTTTTTCTGCTCTATTCCTCTCGTCCCACAAGTAATGCAGTGTACTTATACGCCTACAACATGCCATTGTTATTTATAGTTCAGTTTGATCCAGAAGCATTTGGCTGCTTCCCATGGCTTCTTTTGATCTGCTGTATCAGAGCGCTCTTCTTCAGGTCTTATTAATGGATATATATCTTTACAGCCTGAAAGATGATGCTGCTGCCCCTTCACCCATGACTTTTGTTGGGACCCTCCAGGCTCTCTGACACCGGCAATTAAGCAGGCTTTGTGGCAACTCCAAGGTACTTCCCTATTTCCATGGTAGTTTGAGGACAGCAGTCGTGCTTAAAGTAGGCACATAAGCTGTAAAATTTAGGAAGCTCATAGATAAGCACATGGGTGGATGTGCCGAAGAAGGGATCATTAACCATTTGTAAGGCACACAAGAAAGGCACATACTTGGAATGGTAAATTATTTATTAAGAAATTACATAAAAAATTCATACCTTCATTGAAAGAAAGTATAGCTTTAATATAGTAACCATGGCCCAAGTTGGAGATAAAGTTTCTAGGTTCTTTATTCTTTTTTACAAGTGGTAAATTCCAAGCAGAATAAAATGCTCGGCCTTCTCCTGAGTGTGATGGTTTGCTAATAACGTGATAGGACATAGGTGGGGGAAGAGAGAAGCACCTTGCCTTGCAAGTACTGATTCTAAAGGTACTTGAGCAGTCTAGTTACTGTCTCCTTGTTGCTAACAAGGCATTGAGTTGGTTTGGCTCTTGCTTCAAGAGCACTGCAATAGCCTTTGCTATAAAGAATTTCTTGCTATTGTAGCTATACATAGCCTGAGTATTGATCTCTTGTTTCTGTGGTTTCTCCCCTAGCACCAAGAGAAAGAGTCCCAGTCCCAGTCCCAGGCCCACTCCCAGTCCCAGCAAGAACAAAGATGAGCAGGAAAGGTAAGAGAAGACTCTAGAAGTGTGGGATAACTGGATGCTAGCTAGTGTGGGTTTTCCATTTCAGTCCCTCAAAGCTTCCTTTGACTCGCATCATTTTTGGATGGAAGTTAGTGTGCCAGGAACGAATGTAACTTCTGAATGCCTATTTGCCACATTATCAGAGTCACGTTAATTGATCCAGAACTATTGCATCTTTTAATTGAGCTCTCATGCTATCACCAACCCATGTGCAATGTCAAGGGAGTAATTCCAAAACAGCCACGCAAACAGGACACCTGGACCTTGTGTCAACATGAACCATACACTTAAGCAGCCCACCCTTGAAAAAATTGTGAGCCCTTGTCCATGTGGTCAGTATTGAGTTAAAAGAACCCAATGAAACTTAATGTCATTCTGTTGTATCTACAAAAGACTCTTTATTTTGTGAAAGTCTAAATGAGGAAATTTCTGAGAGTGGTCTAACCCGAATGGTCTAACCCGCTCGGAAGCTAGGTTATGTGCATTAATAGTGGCAAGGGGTCACTTTGAAAGAATATGTTCGAGGCATATGAGCTGCAGATTGTACACTGTGCATAGATCGCCATCTGGTGTTGGGCTCGGATGCTTGCACTTTGTTGTTGTCTTGGAAGAGTCTTTTGTAGTCACGAGATAGGTGACTCCTCCCTTGGACGATAGTGCGCATGGGCATCGACTCCATCCTTAGATTTTTTTTTTCCGCCATCGGGTTCGGATGTAACTTTTGCGCTCCGGTTCGGTACCTGTTTTTCCAAACCTTTTCGACGCGCAAACTATCTACAACTCGACGGTATTGTTTTCGATCGCGTGATCTTCGCGCATCTCCCCATCTCCATTCCAGTCGTCGACGTGGGCCGTTGGGCCTATCGACGCCGTTCGGGCCTACAGCTCATGGAAAGGACTCCATTTAAAAAATGCCCCCAGTGTGGAACAAAATTCCCACACAGTGACTCATCACAAGGTCTGTAACCTGTGTCTCTCGCCCGAACACAACGAGAACACTTGCCAGGCCTGCGCCTCTTTTCGATCTAAGAAAACCATCCGTGATCGCCGGGCCCGACGACACATCATGGCGCAGAGATCAGCTCCGGCACCAGTGGACATCTTCGATGAAGGCCCCGATGTTCCGGAGAACGATTCTGAAGACCTGCAGATCGTGTCCGAAGCAGACGACTCAGACGACCACATCACTCCTGGTCAACGAGTGAGTACTACTGCCCCTACCCCAACTCCACCCGAAAAAACCAAGGCCCTGGTCAACACTTCGCCTGCTGGCCCCAGTCGCGACCAAAAACAAGCGTCAGAAGCCCCGCCCTCGGGCTCAGCTCCGAAGACAAACAACAGTCCTTCCGGTAGCTCGGAACCGAGCAAACCCTATCTCACTGTCCCACAAGCGCCTTCGGCACCGAAAACGGGAGACCAACATACTCCCAAAAAGAAGTCGGCACCGACCACCTCGACGCCGAAACCATCGGCTCCGAAACCAAAACCTTCGGAACCAAAAAACATTTCCGGCTCCATAGCCAAGCCGAAGGACCCTAGACCAATTCCTAAGGCCTCCGAGCAGAAATCAAAACCTCGTTCGGACCCGAAGAAGTCGGCGCCGAAAGCGGTTACCGAACGGGAAGAACTTTTCCGACCTGATCCCGTCGATCCCAAGCAGAAAAAGCTGCATATAGACCCTAAAACAGGACATGTGGCTACTGTTCCACACAAGAAGAGGAAGCTGGACTCATCAGACACTCCTGCAGTGCCTGTGAAGAAAAAAGACTGTGCCACTTCACCTATAAGACCCTCTTCTCCTGTTTCTCCTTGTCAGCCTGTTCTTCCTCCTAAGCCTGTCCTTCCTCCTGAGCCAGTTCTTCCTCCTAAGCCTCTAACACTTCCACCACAGGATGATGTTGATCATGATTTAGGGGGTGGGGGAGGCACCAATGACCCTTTCACTGATCCTGACAACGATACAGGCGCACCACAGGACGATTGGGACGATTATGATGACCCTGATGACCCAATAGGTCCCCCAGACCTCCCTGCTCCCCAGCCAT
Source organism: Calotriton arnoldi (assembly GCA_963921515.1). Lineage (NCBI taxonomy): Eukaryota > Metazoa > Chordata > Amphibia > Caudata > Salamandridae > Calotriton > Calotriton arnoldi. The sequence continues at coordinate 52,230 of CAWUFW010003289.1, read as the reverse complement.
ATCCAACAAAACCATCTCCCCCAGATGACAACATTGGTTTTGGACAACTCATAAATAGAGCTGCTGTGTACCATGGTGTCCCCATACATTCAGACCCTGCAGACGAGGACTTCCTTCTAGACACCTTTGAACAGTCCCAGAAGACTGTCCAAACCTGCCTATGTTAAAAGGGGTCATTAAACATGCCCCAGACATAATCAGAGACCCAGTCAGGACTAGAATTCTCAATCCCAGGATTGACAAAGTATAAACCCGCCCCTGACGATCCCACCTACATCAAGGGGCAGCTACCCTTAGACTCACTAGTGGTATCTAACGCTAGGAAACGCGCCAACTCTCAAACCTCCGGTGACACACCACCTCCGGATAAGGAATCTAAATTGCTAGATGCCTCTGGCAAGAGTCACTGCTCAAGCAGCTAATCACTGGCGCATAGCAAACACCCAAGCATTACTTGCTAGGTATGATAGGGCTCACTATGACCGACTAGAGACCCCATTACAACATTTGCCTGATCTATACAAAACCCAGGCAAATGATTTAATTCAGGAGGGCAAACTCATAACCAACGCATCAATTAAGTGTTCCCTAGATGCAGCTGACACAGCCTCTAGATCTGTTAACACTAGTGTGCTACTCAGACGACATGCCTGGTTAAGCATTTCAGGTTTTAAACCGGAGGTTCAAACAGCTATCCTTAACCAACCGTTCAATCAGGAGCACCTTTTTGGACCGGCTGTAGACACCATTCTAGAGAAGATGAAAAAGGACACGGAGACTGCTAAGTCTATGGGAGCATTGCAGTCTCCATCCACACGCGGTTCCTTTCGTCGCTCCTTCTATAGGGGAGCATCCAAAAACAGTGGAACAGACACCGCCTCCTCTTCATATAAAAACACCACTCACACATCCCCCAATAGAGGATATTTTAGAGGCGGATACAGGGGAAATAACAAGGGGAGAGGCCGAGGTAGTAACAACACTCGTGCCTCCCCCGCTCCTAAACAGTGACTTCCCTCCACTCCCTCCAGACCATTCCACTCCGGTCGGGGGGAGACTTTCACAGTTCATACCTGTCTGGGATTCCATCACAACAGACAAGTGGGTAAGACAAATTATCCAGTATGGTTACTGCCTGGAACTTACAGCAACCCCGCCCAACATTCCACCCAAACAGTGTCCAATGTCCACAGAACACATTACGCTCTTAAAACAAGAGGTTCTCTCACTGCTTCAAAAGCATGCAATAGAACCAGTTCCCTTACAGCATCAAGGAACAGGGGTTTACTCACTGTATTTCCTAATCCCCAAAAAGGACGGGACCCTAAGGCCAATCCTCGACCTCAGACCCCTCAATCTCTACATACAGTCCGATCACTTCAATATGATCACTCTGCAACAGGTTCTTCCACTGCTGCAACAAGGCGACTTCCTTGCCACACTAGATCTCAAGGACGCCTACTTCCACATTCCCATGCACGTTGCTCACAGGAAGTATCTCAGGTTCATAGTGGACGGACAACACTATCAGTTCAAAGTCCTACCATTCGGGGTCACCACCGCACCCAGAGTGTTCACAAAGTGCCTTGCGGTAGTAGCAGCACACTTAAGAAGACAACAAATCCATGTCTTTCCATATCTCGACGACTGGCTGATAAAAGCCAAGTCATTCAACCAGTGTGTCCATCACACTCCTCAAACTATCCAGCTGCTACACGACTTAGGATTCACAGTAAATTGCCCCAAGTCAAATCTCCAGCCCTCCCACATACATCAGTATCTAGGGGCCACAGTAGACACTTCCAAAGCTCTGGCATATCCCAGTCCAGCCAGGATAGCCAGTATACAAGCCCTAAGCAGCAAATTTCAACCGCAGCACTCCCTCCCAGCAAGGGTATTCATGCAACTCATAGGCATGATGGCCTCTTGCATCTTTATCGTACCTCATGCAAGGCTTCAGATGCGCCCCTTACAGGAATGCCTAGCACGTCAGTGGAACCAGGCTCAAGAACAACTTACAGATCTGGTGTTGGTGGACAGCCGCACACATCGCTCTCTGCAGTGGTGGAACACACGAAACCTGTCCAAAGGGCGGCCGTTCCTTAAGCCGGTTCCACAGATGGTACTAACAGCAGACGCATCACTCACCGGTTGGGGAGCCCATCTCCTAAACCATACAATTCAAGGCAAATGGACCACTCAACAGAAAGTGCTCCATATCAACCACCTAGAATTACTAGCAATATTCCTAGCATTAAAATCATTCCAAGTACATCTGCAACACAAGACTGTCCTAATCCGCACTGACAACATGACAGCCATGTACTACATACAGAAACAAGGAGGCACACATTCTCTGCAGCTGTCCCAGCTCGCACAAAACATTTGGAGATGGGCCATTCCACAAAATATATACCTGCTGGCAGAACATCTTCCAGGGATTCACAATCAGATTGCGGATCTACTAAGTCGACAGACACAGCAGATACACGAATGGGAACTTCATCCCCAAGTTCTCCAACCTTTTTTCCACATGTGGGGCCAACCAGACATAGATCTGTTCGCCCCACACGCAAACTCAAAATGCCCAACCTTTGCCGCCAGGTTCCCACACCCATTGTCCAAAGGCAATGCGATATGGATGAACTGGTCAGGCAAATTTGCTTTTCCGCCACTCCCACTGATTCCCCTAGTAGTACGCAAACTCCGACAACAGTCTCTCAGGATGATCCTGGTGGCTCCCACATGGGCACGCCAACCGTGGTTCACAACACTACTGGAGCTCTCAGTAGTTCCACACCAAAAACTACGCCTCTCCCCAGCATTGCTAACGCAGGGCCATGGAGAGATAAAACACCCCTATCCAGGACAACTGAATCTAGCGATCTGGCTCCTGAAGTCCTAGAGTTCGGTTATCTTAACCTTCCGCCGGACTGTATGAACATCATTAAAGAAGCCAGACGCCCTACTACTAGAGCTTGCTATGCAGCAAAATGGAAAAGATTTGTCATCTACTGCAAAAATAATAAAATTGATCCACTGGATGCTTCCATCCAGAACATCATTTGCTATTTGCTACACTTACAAAGATGTAATCTAGCATATTCATCCATACCATTACATCTAGCAGCACTCGCCGCTTATTTACAAATATTTGTCATTATTTAGAGTACCTGCAATTAAAGCCTTTATGGAGGGACTTAAAAGAATAATTCCTCCCAGACTGCCACCCTCTCCAGTGTGGAATTTAAACATTGTTCTTACCAGGCTCATGGGTTCCCCATTTGAACCTCTACATAAATGTGAATTTCAGTTCCTCACATGGAAAGTTGCTTTCCTTGTCGCAATTACCTCTCTCAGAAGGGTAAGCGAGATCCAGGCTTTAACCATACAAGAACCATTCTTACAAATACATCATAACAAAGTGGTTCTCAGAACAAATCCAAAATTCCTTCCCAAAGTCATCTCTGCTTTTCATCTTAACCAATCAGTTGAATTACCAGTGTTTTTCCAAAAGCCAGACTCTGTGGCACACACAGCTCTTCATACACTAGACGTCAAAAGGGCACTACTTTATTACATTGACAGGACTAGCCCTTTCGCAAAACAAAACAACTGTTTGTAGCCTTCTCCCCACCTCATAAAGGTAACCCCATCTCCAAAGCTGGGATCGCAAGGTGGATAGTAAAATGCATTCAAATATGCTACCAAAAGGCTAAACGCACATTGACAATTCCCCCTCGAGCGCATTCAACACGCAAACTAGGGACCTCCATGGCATTCTTAGGGAACATTCCCTTAGATGACATATGTAAAGCAGCAACATGGTCTACACCACACACCTTCACCAAACACTATTGTGTTGACGTGCAGGCAAAGCAACAAGCTTCTGTAGGCCAAGCTGTTCTTAAAACATTGTTTCAAACTACTGCAACGGATACAGGTGACCACCGCTAAGGGAGACACTGCTGTACAGTCTATGCACAGTGTACAATCTGCAGCTCATATGCCTCGAACGGAAAATGCTACTTACCAGTATGCATCTGTTCTTGGCATGTAGAGCTGCAGAGTTGTACACGCCCACCCGCCTCCCCGGAACCTGTATCTGTTCCAGTATTATCTTAATTAGATACATTCACATGGACATCTCTTACTTATTACTGACTCCCATCTTTTCCCATGATGGCGAAAAACAATCTAAGGATGGAGTCGATGCCCTTGCGCACTATCGTCCAAGGGAGGAGTCACCTATCTTGTGACTACAAAAGACTCTTCCAAGACAACAACAAAGTGCAAGCATCCGAGCCCAACACCAGATGGCGATTTATGCACAGTGTACAACTCTGCAGCTCTACATGCCAAGAACAGATGCATACTGGTAAGAAGCATTTTCCTTTTGTCGGAACATTTAGTGACTCTTTAGTTTCAGGATATGGACGTGTGTACTGCATTCCCTTAAGCTGTGGCAGGGGTCACTGAGTTTGTTGGCTTTTAATATGCATGACCTTATTGAGGTAAGAGACATTTTGAACTGAGGTTTTGTTTCTGTTTGCTCAAGAAACCTAGGTTGGTCAGCAATATTGCTGATTTTCCCCTCTATGTAACTTTTGCAGAGAGCGTCTGTATGCAGATGTTTCTTTATTTTCAGTGTTTTTATATTGCAGGTAGGAAATGCTAGAAAACATGCACATGTCAAAATGTTTAATTGAAAGATGAACGCAAAATCCCATCACTAGATCTTCAAATTAATTGATATGCTGTGCTGACAACTATTTCTACACTGTTAACATGTAATGTTAAGATGTTGAGAACCCAATGGTCTCTAAAATATCAAAGCACTATGTATGTTTTACTTTTCTAATCATTTAATGTTGATATTATTCACAATTTAAATGGTGTAAATGGCTTAGCAAACATGCCTAGATTTTACACAAATATTAAAACCGGAATGTAATGCAAATTCATATATAAAAGCTGCATCCTAACCATCTGAGCACATTTTGGGAGCAGCTTCTCAGAAAATAAGCTGATAACCTCTTCAGGTCATATTGATTTGTATTCTTGTACTCCTTCCCTTTGGGGACCTAATTCTATATTTTTTTATTTTGGCACTCAGTGACCATGGGCATTTTCTAGCTTCTTTCCTCTTGTGCTGCACACATGCCACACACCCACAGACGCCCCCCTACAGTGCTCTGTGTTGGTCTGTCATCACACAAACTCGTCCATTGCTTTCCCTACTCTTACCCTGGCTTTTCTTTTTCCTCTGTTTTTTCTCCCCTAGACTCCAGTACCTTTGCTCCCTGTGCGCAGCCCATCCCCCCAACCCTATGCACACTCCCTTCCTCCATTTTTCCCCATATGCCTCACAGTCCTTTCAAACAAATCTTTTTTGAAGTTTTTGGTAGGGCCATTTCGCTTGTCAAAATGTGCTTTTGCACTAGTAAAATGTACGTTTTTATTTACCAATCCAAGTGGCGTCTGTAGGAAGCTGGCTCTGTATATGGTATCACCACTGATGGTTATAATGTGCACAAAGTCCAGGCCTAACACACAAGACTGTAAGACTTTCAGTGCACAACATTGACCAATAATGGACACATGACTAAAAAATGAGATCCACACCAATTTAAAAAAATAAGCTTTGTTTTTATTTTTATTTTAAGACCAAGATCTTCGCAATAAGGTTAGTACGGTTTTAACTAAAAATACTTTTTTACTTTCAACAGTTAACACAATGCAATTTCTGAACAGTTCAATGTTCTCCTATGGAGGAAAACAATAATGAGGTTTAACAGGTAAGTACAACACTTACAATTCCAGTTGTCGGGACCAAAGGTCAGCGAGGGGCACTGTTCAGGTGAGTCCCAGAACTGCACCACCAGCGGCACAGGGGCGGCTGGGTACAGAGGTCAAAATCGGAGTTCGGCCCAATGCGTTTCAATGGAGACTGGGGGTGCTTGGAGCCACACTGCTTGCAGGTTAGTGAATCTGTTGCAGGGTCCAAGCTTTGGGGGGTTAGGACCAGCACGGGGGGGCACAAAGCTGCACCAAACATACACTACCAGCGGCACAGGTGCGGTCGGGTGCAGGATGCTATTTCAGTGTCGGGTGCCCAATGCTTCTCTGTGAGGTTTCTGCTTTCGACAAACAGTCTGCAGGCGTTGCACCGGTGGTTGCACGAGCGAGACCAATGACAGCAGAGATAAGTAGAGATGTAGGGGGTTGTAGGGGCATGGTCGGTTCAGCTCACCAAGGCCCAGGGGCGTCGGGTGGAGGGGTGCCTTTTGACTGTGGAATCTTCTTACCGAAGCTGGTGATGGTCAGGGGGAGCCTCTGGATTCACACTACATGCGCCATCGTAGAGGCCAGGAGAGGTTCAGCCAATGCTGGATTCGAGGTCAGGATCGCTGGGGAGACTTGACTGGATAGGTGAGCAACTCAGACCCAGGGCGTAGGGTGCAGAGTGGGAAGGAGACATAGATCCACCTGGATCCAGAGTCCTTGCACTGGGTTTCTTCTGGATAGAGCTGCTGTCCTCGGGGATTGGAGTCTTTTTCAAAGACAGCTGTCCTCCCAGGGTTTTCAGAGGTCGCTGGCTGCAAGACTTGTCGCAGGTTCGTCGAAGCTGGAGACAGACAGGTTGGCCTGGGGCCAAGGTAGTCTTCATCTTCAGTCTTCTCTGCAGGGATGTCTTCTCTCTTCTTAGGTCATTGCAGATCTAGTTTTCAGGTCTGAGGGAGCTACCTAAATATTACATCTAGGGACGTTTTAGGGGAGTAGCTGGTAAGGCCAATGGGCACCTTACCTGGGGTGACTACACCCTCAATTATGCCACCCTCCTGTGAGAGGGGGCATAGAACGAACCCTGAATAGAGGGGGTCTCCCCATCTTCAAGATGGTGGGGACTGAAAGATGTGCTTAACCTCGCCTCCCCCACCTTAAGGGTGGAGTTGGCAGAGGTGGGCACACTTCCTATTCTTCTAGGTTTTCCCACCCAAAGTGGGGGTGTAAACTGGCGCTGCCATCTGCTGCTAGCAGCAGAGGCTGGGGGTCGCATTACAAAGGCGGCAGGCCTTTGAAGCTTCCCCTTGGAGCACTGGTCCATCCTGGGGGATGAGTTGTGACGACTCCTGCCCAGGATAAGCATTGTTTCGGGTCCCAGAGAGCAGAGGCTGTCCACCTAGGGGTCCAGAAACATGTCTGTTTGTGGCAGGCTACCTAAAGCCAGTAAGTGCCCACACCAGGGCCGGTAGGTTTTCGGGGGGCACCTCTGAGGTGCCCTCTGAGTACATGATGTAATAAATCTCACACTGGCATCAGCGTGGATTTAGTACAAGGAGTTGTTTGGAACCAGACACTCCTGGTTTCAGTGATGCCATCATGGTGCTGGGGGAACTCGAGTTGTCGAGTTACCAGTCCATGTACTCTTCATGGCTTCCCTGGCACTTACAATATTAAATAATTGACTTAAGTATTGTAGGGGCATATCTACTCTCTAAGCTAGGCCCTCACCTGTGGTATAGTGCACCCTGCCTTGAGGCTGTAAGGCCTTGTAGAGGGGTGACTTAACTATACCTGCAGGCAGTGCTGGCTGGCATGGCACACAGTCAGTGTGCCATGTCGACTTTGTCATTTTTAACTGCACCAGGCCATGCATGCTGCAGTGGCACCTAGGGGACCTTCTTCAGTCTCAATGACCTTGGTACCCAGGTAACATTTACTAGGGACTTACAGGGGCCTTGGAGTGTTTTTTTCCATTTTTTGTTTTTTACGGATAAAGCTCTGGCACAGGGGACGTGGTTGGCAGGGACTCTGTGCACTACAGTCGAATCCACATTAATACCAGGCAAAAAGTGGGGGCTAAACCATGTCAAAAGAGGCACTTTCTCACACCCCCTATATGACCATTTCCAGGCCCAGAGTTCTCAAGTTTGCCATCACAAAGATGGCAGACTCTGACATTTCGTCTTCACTTCAGGTAGCCCACCTTAGGGGTGGAGCTAGCGTGAAGGCGGACACGCCTCTCTGATTACTAATTTTCCCACATGGCCAGGCTCCAAATGGGCCCTGGAGAGAGGAGGAGGAGGTGGGGGGGTGGGTCTGCGTCCTCTCCTGTGAGGGAAGCCAGATTTGCTTACCAAAGGCAGTGGGCTCTGACGCTCCCTGTCTTGGAATGCTAATTTGCAGGTCATCCTGTGAGAGGGGTTGTAAACACCCTCTGCCCAAGCCGGGTTTGTTCCTGATATCCTGAGAGCAAAGGCATTCAGCATGGGGTGGGGGGGTCAGAAACTCGTCTGATGGCAGGCTGGCTAAAACCAGTCAGTCAGCACACCAGTGGTTGTTAGGTTTTCAGGGGGCACCTCTAATGTCTTCTTGGTGCATGTATTGATAAATCAATCACTGGAATCAGTGTGTGGTTATCAATGCTAGATGTTTGATACCAAAAGCCCTGGTTTCAGTGAAGTCATCATGTAGCTGGGGAACTCGTTTTCACCAGTGGCCAGTACATGTTTTAAAATGTCTTCCATGTTCACTTGTACTGGCAGTATGGGAGCTGACTAGCACAGGGGCATATTTTCTCATGCAGTTATGCCCACATATGTAGTATAGTGCACCCTGCCTTAGGCCTGTAAGGCCTGCTGTAGGGTTGATTTACCTATACTACATGCAGTGTCTGCAGGCATGGCACACAGGCTGTGTACCATGTTGTGTTTTCGCTTTGGTCTGCACCAAGACATGCAGTCTGCATGACTTAGGTGAGGGGTCCCTTAGGTTGGCACAATATGTGCTGCCACCCTTAGGGACCCTCTTCAGCCCTGGTACCTAGGGCCTGAGGTACTAAAGAGGTACCTTAAAGGCAGCAGCACAAATTGTGCCACTCTAAGGGAACCCTCACCAAGCACATGCAAGGGCTGCTATCGCTGGCTGAGTTTCTTGGTGTAGACAAAGGTGAAAACACGATATGTCACACACCCCTGTGTGCCATGTCCCCTAACAATGCATGTAATATTTGTAAGTCAGCCCTACAGCAGGCCTGACAGCCCTAAGGCAGGGTGCTGAATATTACATGTGAGTGCATACCTGCATGAGCAGATATGCCCCTGTGCTGGTCAGTTCGGTTGCTGAAAGTACTAGGGAAGCCATTTTAAAACTTGTGCTGGACACTGGAGAAAATGAGTTCCCCAGCTACATGATGGCTTCACTAAAAATAGGGATGTTTGGTATTAAACATCTCATATTGGTAAACCCACACTGATGCCAGTGTCTGATTTACCAATACATGCACTCAGAGGTCATCTTAGAGGTGCCCCGTGAAATCCTACCAGCCTCTGGTGTCCTTACTGACTTGTTTCTTCTAGCCTGCCACCCGAGACACTGTTCTGACCTCCTAGGGTGAGAGCCTCTGCTCTCGGGAGACCCAGAACAAAAGCCTCTCCGGTAGAAGGGAGTAACACCCCCTCCCACAGGAAGTCTCCTGGTTGGCCTCCATAGTCTGCGAATGGGCACTCTTTCCAGACATCATTTCTTTTCTACATTTCTGGTCTTTATCTTGTATCTTATGTCTGGTTTCCCCAGGAAAAACTCTGTCCTTTTTTGGCAAAATGGTATATTTGACATGTTTATCTATGCAGTGCTAACTATGTACCTGATCCAGTTGCTGGCAAAGTTCTGCCAAAAACCATATCAAATAGGCTAATTTTCTTACAGACTGCACGCTTGAGTTGAGGTTGTCAATATAAGTTGATGAGTTGATTTATATATTTTAGAGTTCTGGGTGTAACCTGCTGATTGGTCCACTCCAACAGAGCAATACAAGTTATAATAGTTTTTTCACCAAACTTATAAATCATCCAGACACAGTCACATGCCCCACTATACAGCCATTCTCTTTTGTAGAAATCCAACAGGAAAAAAATATTTATTGTTGATATCGGATAGGTTTTCATTCTTGTGATGGCCTTTTTATGTATTGGACTAGGGTGATTAATGTTTTTCAGAAAAGGTTAGTTGTAATTTGGTTAAGGCTACAAATTCTTTCATAGCTACATCATCCCTTTACTCTGATCAATGAATGTCCCTCCGTGGCAGAGATCTTGAAGATGAGAACGTCCCATGTATTCTTAGAAGTTGTAAGTATCATTTTCTGAAGGTGTTTTATTTTTCTTCAAAACGGCATCTAAATCTTCAACCTTTCTGCAATTGAATGTGCTTATTTATCGTTTATGTACTTATGCTTTGAACATGTGGCATATGCCAAAATTGAGGAAGTTGATGAAGATATTTTGCTGTACTAACTGAACAAGTCTTGGTTCGTTCTGTGCCCTTCCATCATTCAGATTATTCACTTTGTGTCACTGTGTGGCTGCCTCCTTTAGAAATGTGTCTTTACTGTATGTAACATATTAATGTTAAAAAGATTTGTAGAGCGCTCGTTTACGCAAAGGTATGTTGGCGCTGTGCGCATTGTAACCAAACCGGAAGAACCAATTACTTGTTGAAAAGCCACGTTTTTAACTCCTTCCTGAATACGGCGAGGGAGGGTAAAGGCCCTGATGTGTGGGGGATGATTGTTCCAGTCAGATACAGTCTCTGTTACAAATCTTCAACCACCCCAATTAGTCTTATGAACGCTGTGCAACACCAATTTTTTGGCATTAGTGGAGCGCAAAAGGCTGTGTACATACCAGTCAAAAGCATTTGTGAGAAACTCCGGGTCTGTTCCGTGAGGGGCCTTGTGGGCCATGCAGAGAGCCTTGAAATTAATGCTGTAGGAAAGTGGGTTTCTGTTGCAGTAACCCCCCCACTTTTTGCCAGACTACTGATGCACTTTTTCTTGGTGTGCCCTGGGTCCCTGCCAATCAGGTTCCCAGGGCCTGTGTTCTTTACCCAAAACTAACCCAATTGGCATCTCTGGCCACAGGTCAGCCCCTGGTAAATGGTACCACAGGTACCCAGAGAAGACCTCTAAGGGCTGCAGCACTTATTGTGCCACCCTTAGAGGCCCTGTACCTTTACACACACACACACACTGCCTTTGCAGGCTGCGTGTTTTGGTGCAGAACAAAGTGAAGAGTCGACATGGCACACACCCCTGTGTGCCCTGCCCACAAACCACTGCCCTGGCATACATCAGTCACCCCTCTAGCTGGGTGCCCTATTCCAGTGGTGAGGGTACAGGTGCATGAGCCCCGTACCCCTACAGTGCCCCAGTCCATTCCTGGGCACTGTAAGTGCAGTGCTGCCATTAAGAGTATATGGTGCTGGGAGTTTGTCATTACGAACTCCACAGCACCAACTACACTGAAGACTGGGAAGTTTGGGATCAAACTTCTCAGCACATTAAACCCACACTGATGCCAGTGTGGGATTTAATGTAAAATGCACAACAGAGGGCATCTTAGAGATGACCCCTGAAACTCGACCAACTTCTGGTGACCTGACTGAGTGGGTGCTTAGGCTGCCACCAACAGACATGTTTCTGGACCCCTGGGTCGAGAGCCTGCTGCTCTCGGGGGCCTGAAACAATGCACATAATGGGATGAGGTGCCAAGCCTCCTCCCTCAGGATGGGCAGGGTTCACGAAGGAGAAGCTTCAAAGGCATGCCGCCTTTGTGAGCCTCTCCAGACCATTTGCTGCTTTCAGCAACTGGTCCCCACTGGTTCTACCCCCCACTTTGGGCGGGAGAACCGGCGGGAAAAATAAGTGAGGAAGGGAGGTGTGCCCACCTCTGCCAACTCCACCCCTCAGGTGGGGGAGGCGAGGTGAAGCACAACCTCGAGTCCCCGCCATCTTGAGGATGGGGGGACCCAGCCAACCAGGGACAGGCGCCTGCCACCCTCCCACTGGAGGGTGGCAGAATAGGGGGTGTACCCACCCCAGGGAAGGGACCCATTTGTCCCTGCCCTTTACCTACCTGTAACGCCCCTAAATCTAGTATTTAGGGGGCACCCTGAACCTTACTTCCTCATATCCAGCAACAACAAGAAAAGAAGATAAGAAGGACCGAAGAGCCGTCCAGAGCTAACAAGAGGACGATGCCCACTGACTTGGCCCCAGCCCTACAGGCCTGTCTGCCCTCGAACCTGCTCCTGCGAAACCCCAGTGTGTCCTGCAGCCAGCAACCTCAAAAACCCCAGAGGACCTGCCTGCCTTCACTTCAAAGACTGAATCTCCCGTGAACACCGGACTTGTTCAAACTGCAGCTTCTGGCTCCGGCCGGACACCGCGAATCCAACCCACTCTGCACCCGCCGAACCCGGCCCGAGCTAGAGTGGAAAAATACCACGAGGAGGTCACCCTGGCGATCCTGACCCGAGATCCGGCGACTCCTGACCTGCCTCAAGCCTCCAATCGACGCCTGCAACCTCAATCCAGAGGATCCCCTCTACCGCGACCAGAGCGGGTAAGACTTTCCGAAGTCCCAAGGCAGCCCTGCACCCGACGCCCCACGGCCTTGTGTGCCCAAACCAATGGTGCCTAACCAACCCAAGACATCCCAACTTACCCCTCGAAGTGGTGGTCGCACCCAGAAGATCCTCGTCCCCGAGCCTGCAGTGTTTCTTCTAACCGGAGGCGCTCCATTGAAAACAACAGGGCACCTGACCTCAAAACAGCACCCTGCACCTGGCCGCCCTAGTGCCGCTGAGGGTGCACCTTTGGTGCTAATTTGGTTCCCAATTTGCCCTGACCTAAACCCTAGGAGCTTTGCTCCCACAACCCAGTGTCCTGCTTGCCAGCAGCCACCAACCGGAGACCCCCTATCCTCCATAGGATAACATTGGGCCTCAACACTCTGCACCCGGCCGCCCTAGTGCCGCTGAGGGTGAAACAAAAGTGCATCACTGACCCTGGGGGACCCCTGAGTCTAACCCCAGAACCTTAACTCCCACAGTTGTTTACTTACCTGCAAACAGATAACCTTTTTTTCCTCCATAGGATAACACTGACAATATTTTTCTCCCAAAAACGACTAAGTGTCGAGTTTTGAAAACTAAAGATATTCTTTAAAAATCGTACAAATAACCAAAACGTGTTTTCTCACCGGTTTGCAGGAAATGTCCCAGTGCTGAATCCAGGCATCCAGCACTGAGTTAGAAAAAGTAACGTAAAAGTAACTTACCTGCAATTTACTGACGAAGCCTATTCATTCCAATGTACTGTATTTGCTAAGTGTTGCATACTACTGCTCCCCTGTAAATCAAACAAAGTACAATTTCCATTGCATTTTCAAACTGTTCGACATTCAGTAACTTATTACTGTAAAGTATTTTATGCTTACCTGTGCCAGGCTTGCTTGGTTCTAAAATAAAACAACAATATATTTTTGTACAAAAACAATTGGCCTAGAGTTCAGTTCTTGAGTGTGTGAATTCATTTGCTGACTGAATGTGTACATCAAATGCTTAACACTGTCCTCTGATACTGCCTTACTGCTCGACCAAGCTACCACAAGTAGAGAGTAAGGTTTTATCTAACTTTAACCTCTGCCTACCTTTGGAGTCACCTGGACCCTATACACACTATACCTCATTTTTGTGTAGTATATATAGAGCCAGTTTCTTACATTGGTGGATCAGCGGTGGGATATACAACTTGCATTTGTTGGACTACTTGGTTACCACCTGATCACACGACAGAACTCTTAAATTGCCTTTAGAATTCTGATTTTTTCAAATTGGCATTTTTGTTACCAAACTACTAAGTCTTGTTAGGGCCTTGCTTAAGTCCCTTTAGAATTTTAGAAAATAAAAAGTCACTGTAGTCCAGGGTAGAGAGGTTAGAACGTTTTTATGTTAGAATGTCTCAAGAAAAGAACCCAGCTATTAGTGAAGATAACAATAATGACATACAGGACATGGTTGAGGAGCTTGACCTCACCCCTTACCTTCACTTGTCTTTCAAGGAAGTAAGGTCCTTATGTAAACTTAAAAACATAGCAATGGGCCCACATCCAACCAAACAAAAGCTCCAGGAGCTGTTGGCTGAGTATGCAAAGGCCCACCCTTCTAAACATGGTGCTGACCAGTCAGAGGGAGAAAGGAGTGAGGAGGATGGAGATAGGTGCCCACCTCCACCACTTCCTAGGGAAGAAAGGGTCCCTGTACCCTTACTTCCAAGAGTTAACCTCTGGGGATCTAGAGGCCACACAGGTGGCTCAGGTTCTGGTGAGGACATTGAGGACAGCCTCAATGAGGAGGACAGCCTTTTAGCAAGGCTGGCCAAAAGACGGGACCTAGAGACCAGACTCCTGGCTCTAGAGAGAGAAAGAAAGGAGATGGGATTAGCACCCATCAATGGTGGCAGCAATCAAAATAATAAGGATGAAGAGCAATCTTATGATCCTAAAATCCCCAAAGGGATTGTCCCTAAATATGAGGAGGGTGATGATATCACCAAGTGGTTCACAGCCTTTGAGAGGGCTTGTGAAGCCAGAAGGGTGAAGAAGACTTTCTGGGGGCACTCCTTTGGGAACTGTTCTCTGGTAACTGCAGAGACAGACTCCTGACCCTTTCTGGGGCACATGCTGGGTCCTATGACCTCATGAAGAGAACTCTGATTGAGGGATTTGGACTCGCAACTGAGGAGTACAGAATTAGATTCAGGGGGGCTCACAAAACCCAAAACCAGTCCTGGGGTGATTTTGTAGACTACTCAGTAAATACACTAGGTGGTTGGTTAACTGGAAACAATGTGCATGACTTTAATGGAATTTACGACCGGTTTATGAAGGAACACATATTAAGTAATTGCATTGATGAAAAGTTGCATCAGTACCTGGTAGACCTAGGTCCACTTTCTCCCCAAGAATTGGGAAAGAAGGCAGACCACTGAGTCAAAACAAGGGTCACTAGGACGTCCACTGGGGGTGACCAAAAGAAAGGGGTTACAAAGCCTCCCCAGGAGAAAGACCGTGAACCCCTTAAAGATAAAAGTAAGGAGTCCCAGGTAGCCCCCCAAAAACCTGTGCAGGAGGGTGGGCTCAAAGACACCTCACAAACTAAGACGGGGTACCAAGGTAAGAATTGGGATCCCAACAGAGTATGCTGTCACACCTGCCAAAAGGCAGGACACCACACTAAGGACCCTAGCTGTCCTAAAAACAAAGTCCCTAGCACAGCTCCAGGGGTGACTAGTGTAGCTCCAGGGGTTGCCAGTGTAGCTTTGGAGGAAGGGTCCTCAGATGAGGAAGTCCTCCTAGCCTTCAACTGGAAAATGGGCCCAAGAGGTAAGCTGGAAGTTCCAGAGGGGAGTAGACACTTCCACCACCTACTGGTGAAAGGAATCCCAGCCACTGCCCTGAGAGATACCTGTGCCAGTCACACTGTGGTGCATGACAGGTTGGTTCTCTCAGACCAGTATGTCCTAGGGGAAACAAGAAGAGTAAGGACTGTCCCAGGGGGTGTCACTGTTAGGCCTGTGGCTGTAGTGCTCCTAGGAGTAGCTGGGACCCTTAGATGGAGAAAGATGGTAGTCAGTAAAGACCTCCCCCTTGATTGTCTCCTGGGGAATGACCACCCAGAGGTTGGTCTAAGCCAAAGAGCGTTACCTGTCCAATGCCAGGCCTCACCCAAGAAATCTGGGGGGGCACAACCTGCAGTTAGTGCAGCTAAGCCGAAAAAGAAGAAACAGTGTAGGAAAGGTGGGCAACTGTTAGCCACAGTTCCAGTGGGCCAGGGAGATTCTATCCCAGTAAGGGAGAACTCCAAAAGTGGCACTGGTAAAGTCCCCCTTAGCCAAAAAAAAAGACCTGACTAGTCAGGCAACTGTCCAGCCTGAGTTGGTGGCTCCTCAGCTGGCAGAACAGAGGGTGGAGGAGGGGTGTTCACTACCAAGTGTAGTGACCCCTCCCCCTAAAACAGCAGACAGGCAGCCAGAACCCAAAGAAGTCTGTGAGATAGCCCCTTCCCTTACCAGTCAGGAGCTAAAGGTGTGGTTCTGGGCACTGGCAGCTGTCAGCAGCCTCTGCTGGGTGCTAGCCTTCATGGCAGCACTGTCCTTGGCATGGTGGCCTAGCCCCCTGCCAAATAGCAAGTTAGGCCCCCTGACCCTATTGGTCATGTTGGGGTTGCTCAAGCTGTGGGTGACCTCTGTGGGTAAGCTGGGCTTTGCCCTGGCTAAGTTAGGATTTGCAGATGTGGGCACCTCTGAACCCAAACTAAAAAGATGGGGTGAAGACACTAAAGAGCTAGGAAAGGAGCATTGGAAATTGGGTCCTGAAACTGTTGAGGTAGGCCAGCTCCCCAAAGGGACTGACCTGTACAGAAAGATGTAAGGCAGAGTAGGCCCTGCAACTTTCAAACCACTTCCTCTACTCTTCCTCGCCTGAAAGACTAGGAAGACTCTCCCAGCTTTGGCAGAGTCTCCTGGCCTTTGGGCTGGGGGGGGGCTTGTGTAGGAAAGTGGGTTTCTGTTGCAGTAACCCCCCCACTTTTTGCCAGACTACTGATGCACTTTTTCTTGGTGTGCCCTGGGTCCCTGCCAATCAGGTTGCCAGGGCCTGTTTTCTTTCCCCAAAACTAACCCAATTGGCATCTCTGGCCACAGGTCAGCCCCTGGTAAATGGTACCACAGGTACCCAGGGCACTGTGACCAGGGAAGACCTCAAAGGGCTGCAGCACTTATTGTGCCACCCTTAGAGGCCCTGTACCTTTACACACACACACTGCCTTTGCAGGCTGCGTGTTTTGGTGCAGAACAAAGTGAAGTCGACATGGCACACACCCCTGTGTGCCCTGCCCACAAACCACTGCCCTGGCATACATCAGTCACCCCTGTAGCTGGGTGCCCTATGCCAGTGGTGAGGGTACAGGTGCAAGAGCCCTGTACCTCTTCAGTGTCCCAGTCCATTCCTGGGCACTGTAAGTGCAGTGCTGCCATTAAGAGTATATGGTGCTGGGAGTTTGTCGTTATGAACTCCACAGCACCATATACTCTTAAGACTGGGAAGTTTGGTATCAAACTTCTCAGCACATTAAACCCACACTGATGCCAGTGTGGGATTTAATGAAAAATGCACACAGAGGGCATCTCAGAGATGCCCCCTGAAAACGAACCCACCTCTAGTGTCCCGACTGAGTGGCTGCTTAGGCTGCCACCAACAGACATGTTTCTGGACCCCTGGGTCGAGAGCCTGCTGCTCTCGGGGGCCTGAAACAATGCACATCCTGGGATGAGGTGCCAAGCCTCCTCCCCCAGGATGGGCAGGGTTCATGAAGGAGAAGCTTCAAAGGCATGCCGCCTTTGTGAGCCTCTCCAGACCATTTGCTGCTTTCAGCAACTGGTCCCCACTGGTTCTACCCCCCACTTAGGGCAGGAGAACCGACGGGAAAAACAAGTGAGGAAGGGAGGTGTGCCCACCTCTGCCAACTCCACCCCTCAGGTGGGGGAGGCGAGGTGAAGCACAACCTCGAGTCCCCGCCATTTTGAGGATGGGGGGGACCCAGCCAACCAGGGACAGGCTCCTGCCCCCCTCCCACTGGAGAGTGGCAGAATAGGGGGTGTACCCACCCCAGGGAAGGGACCCATTGGTCCCTGCCCTTTACCTACCTGTAACGCCCCTAAATCTAGTATTTAGGGGGCACCCTGAACCTTACTTCCTCAGATCCAGCAACAACAAGAAAAGAAGATCAGAAGAAGGACCGAAGAGCCGTCCAGAGCTAACGAGGACGACGCCCACTGACTTGGCCCCAGCCCTACAGGCCTGTCTCCCCTCGAACCTGCTCCTGCGAAACCCCTGTGTGTCCTGCAGCCAGCAACCTCAAAAACCCCGGAGGACCTGCCTGCCTTCACTTCAAAGACTGAATCTCCCGTGAACACCGGACTTGTTCAAACTGCAGCTTCTGGCTCCAGCCGGACACCGCGAATCCAGCCCACTCTGCACCCGCCGAACCCGGCCCGAGCTCGAGTGGAAAAACACCACGAGGAGGTCACCCCGGCGATCCTGACCCGAGATTTGGCGACTCCTGACCTGCCTCAAGCCTCCAATCGACGCCTGCAGCCTCAATCCAGAGGATCCCCTCTACCGCGACCAGAGCGGGTAAGACTTTCCGACGTCCCAAGGCACCCCTGCACCCGACGCCCCACGGCCTTGTGTGCCCAAACCAACAGTGCCTAACCAACCCAATACATCCCAACTTACCCCTCGAAGTGGTGGTCGCACCCAGAAGATCCTCGTCCCCGAGCCTGCAGTGTTTCTTCTAACCGGAGGCACTCCATTGAAAACCGGGCACCCGACCTCAAAACAGCACCCTGCACCCGGCTGCCCTAGTGCCGCTGAGGGTGCACCTTTGGTGCTAATTTGGTTCCCAATTTGCCCTGACCTAAACCCTAGGAGCTTTGCCAGCAGCCACCAACCGGAGACCCCCTAGCCTCCGTAGGATAACATTGGGCCTCAACACTCTGCACCCGGCCGCCCTAGTGCCGCTGAGGGTGAAACAAAAGTGCATCACTGACCCTGGGGGACCCCTGAGTCTAACCCCAGAACCTTAACTCCCACAGTTGTTTATTTACCTGCAAACCGATAACCTGTTTTTCCTCCATAGGATAACATTGACAATTTTTCTTCCAAAAAACGACTAAGTGTGGAGTTTTGAAAACTAAAGATATTCTTTAAAAATTGTACAAATAACCAAAAAGTGTTTTCTCACCTGTTTGCAGGAAATGTCCCACTGCTGAATCCAGGCATCCAGCACTGAGTTAGAAAAAGTAACGTAAAAGTAACTTGCGTGCAATTTATTGAAAAAGCCTATTCGTTCCAATGTACTGTATTTGCTAAGTGTTGCATACTACTGCTCCCCCGTAAATCAAACAAAGTACAATTTCCATTGCATTTTCAAACTGTTCGACATTCAGTAACTTATTACTGTAAAGTATTTTATGCTTACCTGTGCCAGGCTTTCTTGGTTCTAAAATAAAACAATATATTTTTATACAAAAACAATTGGCCTAGAGTTTAGTTCTTGAGTGTGTGAATTCATTTGCTGACTGAGTGTGTACATCAAATGCTTAACACTGTCCTCTGATACTGCCTTACTGCTCGACCAAGCTACCACAAGTAGAGAGTAAGGTTCTATCTAACTTTAACCTCTGCCTACCTTTGGGGTCACCTGGACCCTATACACACTATACCTCATTTTGGTGTAGTATATATAGAGCCAGTTTCTTACAAATGCGACTTCTGATTAGTAGCCAGTGTAGCTTATGGATACCCTGTGAGACAGAGTAAAATTTTGGAATCCCCAAGAGCAGTCTAGCAGCTGCGTTCTTCAGAATTTGGAGTCTTTTAATGAGTTTTTCCTGCAAGTTTACATAGTCCATTGCAGTTATCTAATTTTGACAAAATGAGGGCAGTGATGGTATTTTTTTGGTAACTTTCTTTTTTGTTCCTTCTGTACACGGTGCGTTGGTTGTTGCACTGCCTGAATTTCAACACTGTTGAGGTATATTGTTGCAGCAGCTGCTCACAGTATGATGGCACCCTGTTTGGTCTTGCTACCCTCCGGTGGCATAGAAGCATGTCACTTAGCCACTCAAAATTGAATCTTATTTCTTACATAAGCAGTCACTCTGGTAGCTTTTCTCAAGTGCTGTGGGGAAACAGCATGAGTGTAGGAAAGTGCCCTTTCTGCATGATTGCCCCCTTTCTTTTTTCCAGATACCTGATGCACTTTGACTGAGTGTGCACTGGGTCCCTGTAAATCAGGTTCCCAGGGCCTGTGTTCTTTTCCTAACCTGTACCATTATTTCCACAATTGGCACAACTCTGGCATACCTGTAATCCCTTGTAAGGGGTACCTAGGTACCAAGGGCTTGGTAGCCAGAGAAAGGCCCCTGAGGGCAGCAGCATGTATTATGCTCCCCTCGGGGACCTCTCACCACAAACATGCACCACTGCCATTGCAGCCTGCGTGTTATGGTGCAGCTAAAAGTGAAGAGTCGACATGGACACATCCCTGGGTGCCATACCTGCTCAGCACTGTATGAGGCCTAGGTAAGTCACCCTTAGGGCAGGGTGCCCTATACCTATTTGCAGGAGCAAACAAATCTCTATAATATCTAAGGCTATTCTTGGATATTACAAGTGGCCAGTAAAGCCATCCGGAGTATATGGTCTAGAAACTGGTCATTACGAGTTTCCTAGCACCATAATATCTTTACTGGATCCTGAGATGTTTTGTATCAAACATCTCAGAATAATAAACCTGCACTGATTCTAGTGTCAGATTTATTAATCCATGCACTTGGGGGTCCCACCTAGAGGGGACCCCTGAACCATACCAACCGCGGTGGGTTTCTGACTGGTGAACACCAGCCTGCCAGCACGAGACAAGTTTCTGGACCCCTGAGGCGGGAGCCTTCACTCCCTGGGCCCAGAAAAAAAGGCTTTCCTGGGCGGAGCTGTTCACACCTCCCCAGGTCAGGAAGAGCCACCTGTGGCAGGAGAGCTTCAAAGGCCTTCCAACCTTTGCAATGCGACCCCCAGCCTCTCCTGCTATCAGGAGCAGGTCCCCTTTCTGTCTCACCCCCTTTTCGGCGGGAAGACAGGTGGGAAAAATCAGGACAACCCAGAAGGTGTGACCACCTCTGCCAACCCCACCCCTCAGGTGGGGGAGGCGAGGTGAAGCCCACTCGTCAGTGCCTGCCATCTTGCAGATGGCAGGCACCCCCAATCATGATCAGGGATTGTGCCCACTCCCCCATGTGGAGTGAGCACACTAAGGGTGCAGTCACCCTAAGAACAGTAGCCCACTGGCTACTACCTCGAGACTCCTAAAACGCCCTGAACCCAGAATTTAGTTCATCGACGCCTTATGAATACTGGAACCCGAAGACGTCGCAGCAGGGAAGACTTCAGGCCCAACTGAGTTGGGCACCAGCCCTACCGGCCTGCATGCAGCTCAGAATCGCCCTGCGCAGAAAACAAGGTCTCCAAAAAGGATCAGCAACCTCCAGACTTGGTGAAGACTGATCCCTCGCTTCAACAAAGACTCGAGACTCCCAAGGACCGCGGCCCTATCCACAAAAAGTTCAAGCCCCTGTGGAATCAAGAACCCCTGCTCCAGGACTCTCCTCTACACCCGCTGTCCCCGACCCGTGTCCAGAGGGTCCACCGGGCCTGAAGTGGTTCCCCTCCAGTCCTGACTTACAATCCATCGAGGGGCGCCACCTCCAAGGTCCAGTGTTGACGCCTGCAGCCTCTTTACAACAACTCCCTCGACCGTGACTTTCCCGGTGAGGAGAAACCCAACATCCTAAAGCACCCCTGCATCCTCCGGCCCTGGGTCCTAGTGACCAGAACCAACGGTGCCCTGCATCTCCACTTCTTCCCCTGACTGTTGCTTCCCTTGAAGAGACCTCTTGGTCTGAGCCTGAAACCGGAACCGACGATCTCCATAGGATAACATTTGCCGCATGACTCTGTGTGAGCACCCTGCACCCCGCTGCCCCTGTGCCGCTGGTAGTGTGGTTTTGGTGCTGCCTAGGGCCCACCTTTGTACTTACCCTAAGTCTTGAAGATTCTCTTCCGTAGGCCACTTTAAAAAAAAAAAAAACATTTATTTATTTTCCTCCCCGTGAGCAGCCTCCAACCGGTGTGCCCCTAGACTCCATTGACTAGCATTGGCACCCCTGCACTCGGCCACCCTAGTGCCGCTGGTGGTGCACCTAGAGTGCTGAATTGAACCTTGGTTCTACCCCCCCATAACTCAGTTACCAAAACCGTTTACTTTTCTGCAAACTTAACACCGCTTTTCCCTCCATAGGATTGTATGGTGGGTTTTTCTCTGAAAAATGTTTTAAGTATTGATCCTGTCTTGTACTGCAACAAAGTAACTAACGGTCTTTAAAAGAGTTGACCTGCTTACTGATGTACTGGAATGCCTAAACTGTGTTGTTAGTTTATTTCACCCAAATTAGAAAAGTAACTACAAAGTAACTAGAAAGTAATCTACAGTAATTACAAGTATTCTAAAGAGCTTACAACCCATTTTTTAACTGCAAAGTAAGCTGTATGCTTTTACAAAACCAGTACACACTGTATCTTGAAAAGTATTATTGTATTGAAAGTATCACTTACCTGCTACTGAGTACATCTTGATTCTAGTAATAAAAATAAAGTAACAACTTTGTATACAAACAATTGGTCTGGATTCAGTCTGTGTGTGTGACATCATTTCTTGCCTGGGTGTATACAACAAATGCTTAACACTGCCCTCTGATAAGCCTGACTGCTCAACCACACTACCACAAAAAGAGTAAGGTATTATCTACCTTAGCCTCTGCCATAGCTCTGGGGATCCACTGAACTCTGTGCACACAATACCTCACTTTGGTATAGTATATACAAAGCCAGCTTCCTACAAATAGGTTTGACAATTTTGCTGAGTGGATGGTTGTAGGAAGCTGGCTCTGTATATACTATACCAAAATGAGGTATAGTGTGCACAGAGTCCAGTGGATCCCCAAAGGTAGGCAGAGGTAAAAGTAGATAGCACCTTACTCTATTTGTGGTAATGTGGGTGAGCATAAGGCTTTATCAGAGGGTAGTGTTAAGCATTTGTTGTACACACTCGGACAGCAAATGTCACACGATCAGACTGAACTCAGACCACCTTTTTTGCATAAAAAAATATTATTTAGTTATTTTATTTCTAGAACCAAGCTAAACCTGGTGCAGGAAAGTGAAATAATGCTTTGCAAATTCTTATGCAGTTATTTACAGTTGAATGCAGGTTCAAATGCAGTTGGTTGAATTACAGTTAAGTCAACAATTTGAAATTACTTTTGTTACTTTGCAGATTATTGTGCACGTTACTTTTTAGATCACTTTTTAATTTACTTTTGCTAATCAGTCTCATATGCCTAGATATCACACTGAGACCTCTCCTAGACAAAAGGAAAGTAATTCACTTTTAGTACATTTGCAGTTTTTCAAGTTTTCATACAAACCAACTCCACACACAGAACAATTTTCAAGAAAAGCAGTCAATGCAATCCTATCGGAAGAAATTGAGTTATTGGTTCACATGTAAGTAGTTATTTGTGGGAGTTGGTATTCTGGGGTTAGAACCAGGGTTCCCCCAGAGTCGAGGATGCACTCTCAGAACACCCTCAGCGTCACTAGGGCGGCCGGGTGCAGAGTGCTGAGGTCCAATGTGGGGATAGGGGGCCTCCGGTTGGTGGCTGCTCACAAGCAGGCCACAAGGTTGTGGGAGCAAAGCTACTGGTGTTAGGCTCCAGGCAAAGGGGGATCCGAGTTAGCACCCAGAGTAGACCAGGAGTGGCGCAGGGGCGGCTGGGTGTATGGTACTGTTTTGGCATCGGGTGCCCTGTAGATTTCAATGGGGATTTACCGGTTGCAACAAACACTGCAGGCTCGGGAACGAAGATCTTCTGGAGGTTACCACTGGTTGGAGAGGTAAGTTGGGATGCCTGGGGATGCTGGGACACCGTCGGTTGGGCCACCCAAGGCCATGGAACTTCCGGTGCAGGGGTGTCTTTAGGCGTTGGGTTTTCTTACCATCTCCGTTCGCGATCAGGGGGATCCTCCAGAAAGGGGCTGCAGGCGTTGATTTGGAGATTCGAGGCAGGTCAGAGATCACCAGATCTCAGGTCAGGATCGCCGGGCAGACCTCCTCGTGGTGTTGTGCCACTCAAACGCAGGCCGTGGGCGTCTGGTGCAGAGTGGTGCAGACTCACGGATTTGGCCAGTGTCTGTTGAGCAAATTCGGTGCTCACGGGAGACAAAGTCTTGATTTTGGACGGCAGGGCAGGTCCTTCGGGTTCTTGAGGGCTGCTGGCTGCAGGAGACACCGGGATTTCTCTGGGGCAGTTTCGAGGTGCGGACAGGCCAGTAGGGCTGGGGCCAAGTCAGTGGGCGTCCTCCTCTTCTTAGTTCAGCACAGCTTCTTCGGTCCTTCTCTTCTTCTGGTTGGTTCTTGTCTGAGGACGCAAGGTTCAGGGTTGCCCCTAAATGCTAGATTTAGGGGCGTTGCAGGCAAGTAAAGGTCAGGACCAATGGGTCCCTTCCTTGGAGTGGGTACACCCCCTATTATGCCACCCTCCAGTGGGAGGGGGGCATATGCCTCTCTCTGGTTGGCTCGGTCCCCCCATCTGCAAGATGGCAGGGACTGAGAGTTGTGCTTCACCTATCCTCTCCCACCTGAGGGGTGGGGTTGGCAAAGGTGGGCACACCTCCCTTCCTCACTTGGTTTTCCCGCTGATTCTCCCGTTCAAAGTGGGGGTCAGAACCGGTGGGGGCCAGTTGCTGGAAGCAACAAATGGCTGGGGTAGGTCACAAAGACGGCAAGCCTTTGAAGCTTCCCGTTCGTGGACCCTACTCATCCTGGGGGAGGAGTCTTGGCACCTCGTCCCAGGATGTGCATTGTTTCAGACCCCCAAGAGCAGCAGGCTCTCGACCCAGGGGTCCAGAAACCTGTCTGGTGGTGGCAGCTGGCGAGCAGCCACTCAGCCAGGACACTAGTGGTAGGTCGTTTTTCAGGGGTCATCTCTAAGATGCCCTCCGAGTGCATTTTTCATTGTGTGTGTGTGTGTGTGTGTATATGTATGTATGTATGTGTGTATATATATATATATATATATATATATATATAGGTACAGGGACTCTGAGGGTGGCACAGTGAGTGCTGCAGTCCTTAGACTCCTTCCCTGGCCACAGTACCTATGGTACCATTTACAAGGGACTGACATGTAGCCAAAGAGTGCCAATTGCGTTTTGGCTTAATGCAGTTTTAGGGAAAGAACATAGGCCCTGGGTGCCTGTTTGGCAAGAACCCAGGACACACTCAGTCAAAGTACATCAGCAGCTTGGCAAAAAGTCGGGGCAACCATGCAAAAAGAGGGCACTTTCTTACAATGGTGGCAGGATGTCAGGCTGTGATTTTGTGAATATGAATGTCACACCAGCACCACTGAGATTTCCCCATTTAGAAACTTTATTTCAATTGATGTATTTAGGATATTGCTATAATACAAACCTTTTCAAACCTGGAAATTGACAACTGGCAAACCATTCATCTAACTAGCAATGTCACTGCACAGTAGTTCTTTTTGTCCTGATGAAGATGGGAACAGTTCACAGTTGTTTGATTGGAAGCTTATGATAGTCATTTGAGGTGGTTATATAGGCAGTGATGAGGACAAAATGATTGCAGATTGGGTGGGGGAGGAGGTGGTGGTATTGTGAGATGGCTAAGCATACTTGATTTCTGGTATTATCAGCGATGTGAGTGGCCATGGGGTCACTTACTCTATGCACATATGGATTCCCTTGATGGTGTGTGATGTGTGTTTTATCAACAGCAAGGACTGCAGTAGCCGAAACAAGGACTGCAGTAACAAAGATCGCAACAAGGACCGAAGCAGGAGCCGCAACCGACACCGGAGCACCCGCAGTAGGAGCAAGGACCGTCGCCACCGCAGTAAGAGCAGAGAGCGGCGCCATCGCAGTAGGAGTCGGGAACGACGGCACCGTAGCAGGAGCCGGGAGCGCAGACTCTCACGTAGTAGAGACCGCTGGAGGGATGAGCGTGTGCGTCACCGAAGCCCTGTGTAAGTCATACAGAAAGAACAGATCAGCAAATCTTTCACTTGCAAGGTGGAAGCCTTGCCTGTGGATATGCTGGGTTTTAGGGTCTACTTTTCACATACCAATGAACATTGGCTAGTGCAGGTATACAGACAAGGTCTTTAACAAACATTCTGTACTGTTTACACTTGCAAGAGATGAATGAGATTGACCATGTAGTTTGACCTTTTCACTGCACCAGAGGAACTTGCATCCCTGTTGTATGGTTTTACTTGTGCCAAGAAGAAATTAGATAGTTTTCGAGGAGGATCCCTCTTTTGTCCATTCTAAACTGTCATTTGTTTGTGTCACTTGGCTATCTGTCTTTACTTTATCATTAGTTATCTAAATGTTAGGTCCATCAACATTATGTAGTGCATGGTGGGTTGCCTATCCCCATCGTAATGGTTTTGTGTTCTAGAATGCTGTAGGTCACGTAGCTATTAAGTGCTCCAACTGAGCCAAAAGGATGACTCAGTAAGTTGAACACTTGCTTTTGAAATATGCTTTGAGCTGCAGGTCATAAGCTTAAATCCCTGCAAGGTGTATGCATGCTTCCATTCTTCCATAGTCAATAAATTGACTACCATTAAAACAAGCATTGGCATAGCCAATAGGTCTCGCCTTTGGGGCCTTATAAGTGTTAGCCATGCAACAGTTGATGTTGTTGCACCAAGGATATTGTGCTGCATAACTAAATGCTCATAAGGTCCCAAAGGCGAGACCTATTGGCTATGCCAATGCTTGTTCACTATTGTCTAGGACAGTCTGTAGGCCTACATCTCCATTTGATGTACTGAATTGGGAAATGTTAAGGCAATTACGATATGTAGTAAGTTAAGGCATGTACGATATGTAGTATGTTATGACACATTTTTGCTAAACTATAAAAAATAAATAATATAAGCCAAATGTAAGAACATTGTCATAATAAAAGATTCTTTGAGAGTGTCTGATTTATGAACCTATGTCTATCAGTTAAGTGGAGTTATCCCCTAGTAGGCGAATTGGAGTTATACCCAATCTATTTGTGTGAAGCTGTGTACAGAATGTAGTCAGGCAGAGCAGTTGGGTTGTCTAGGTAATGACAGTTTTCCTTCCCTCTGCTTTGCTGGCATCTTAAGGAGCTGTCGCGTCTGTTACTGTGCCAACTTCATCCACAGAAAGCCCATGAATAGCCCGCTGTCTGTCACCCGTGGGCAGGAGCAAGCGGATAAACAGGTTCCTAAACCGGCAAACACTAAACAGAAAAAAAACCTCTATGAACCAGAACAGACACACTAGAGCTAAAAAAAAAATCTATTTTTGGTGCAGACCTTTTCATACAGAGCATAGCGTGACTGCTAAAAGCAGAGTACTTCTAAGGTGCTGCCACCAACACCTGACCAAAAAAAGGTGCTGAAACGATATAGAGTCTGAAGAGTATTAGTACGCTCGGTACACCTCACAATTGCTGGATTTTACCCACGTCATATTAACATTTTATTTACTGTTCCTGGTTCAAATAGCAACAGGATTTTTTTTTTTTTTTTTTTATCTTTCAGCTCCCAGGCCTTCGGTGAAAATGTACGTACTGGGTTCAAACAAGTTCGTTCACTTTCCGCGTTTTGTCCCACTCGCATGCTCTATGTTCTCCATTAGTTGGAGGAGGGGGGTGGGGGAGGCACGAATAAACCATGAGATTAAAGTGCCACTCGTACTGCAATTGAAAAGAGCCAAAGCCGGCCCAAAACCAATAGACTGCCGAGGAGAGACAAACGGAAGACGGGTTTGATTAAGTCGAGGTGCTGGGAGAGGGGATAGAGAGACGTGTCGGTGGAGGGGCTGTGTGGAAAAAGTAGAGGCGGGAGCTAAGGTGAGAAAGTGACCAGGAAGAGAGATGGGCCAGATGGGGGTAAGGGGGCCTTAGGAGAGACAAAGGGCTTGGTGGAGAAGCAGAGACGTTGTAGAGAGAGGGGCAAGATAAGTAAAAGAGTGTGGACAGAGGATCGTTCAGACAATGGGAGTGCTCAGAAGGAACGAGGGGAGCAGAGTGAAGTGAGATTGTCAAACCTCGTATGGACTGGGTGGGGGAAAGGTGGTGTGCAGAGTAGGCAGGGGCTACTGGGCTCCCACCAAGTGGGAGGGGTGGGGGGAGTGCGGCAGAGAGCAGGGACACGCAGTGTTTACCTTGCGGGAGCGAGCACGATAATTGCTAACACATGGCGCTGCTGCTCGCTCCCGCAAGGGAAACGCCAAACGTGCACGCGTTGCAATAGAAAGCAATGCAAAACGTGCACGTTTTTGTACAAAATGCTGATCGATTCCAAAAGGTCCCCTCCTATGCAGCGCATGCGCGCTGCGTAGGCGAGACCTAAAAATCAAGTAATGGGCGTTACATGTTATTTACAGAACTTGGAAATGGCAGTAGTATTGTATGAAACACTATATTAAAATATGTTGTTGTTAAAGTTATATTGTATGTGAGATCCTCAGCCTTTTTCAGCCAACAGTATTCAAATGTTGGGATTTAAGAGCTCATGCAAATAGCCAAAGAATGCTAAGTGCTGGGCACTAAAGGCCAGGACTGGCTCGAGGTTAGGCAGTCACTTTTCATGATCACCACTGTATAACTGACCGGTAATGGCTTTTATCAAGATCTGATAGGGCAGCTGATCTGAGGAAAAATGTGTCATGTCATATTTGCATTCTAGAGAACAGTAGATTTGGGAGTGAACCAGTCTCTGTAGGTGAACATGGTGCCTAACAAATTACCAATAAAAAAAAAAAAATCCTAAACCAAGTTTCACCCCTCTCCCTCCCCAGTACATTTCATGATGAAAATGAAGGAAGCTTGACCAGTTAAAATAACAATTATTTAAAATATTATGTATGTGTTAAATAAAATAAATTTCTGATCATCTTCTAGCCTCAGATTGCTCACTTTTTGAATATTCCAGAGGCGTCAGGCTGGATCCGGACACTTTTCAGCAATACCTATGCATGCTGAAAGGTGTCACCATGCACCTCTGCTCTGGAAATGTGCGGGCCTATAGAAGTCAGTCCTGTATGCTGACGGCAGTTACTTTTTTTTTTTTTTTCTTCTGCGCCTCTAGACGCGGATCCGGTGGTCTCTTCAATTCTCTCTGAGGCTCTTTTCTCCCTGTAGTCATGCCACAGAAGAATCTGTCCACCATGGTGATGTGTAGGGCGGCTGAAGTTCTTATCCTCCATCTCTCCACCTTGGAGGTTAAGATTGATATTTTGACTGAGGTCCTTCAACTGGGGCAGACATCTTTGCAGCCCCTTCCTTTCAACGAGGCACAAACGCATACCATATTGAGAGCTTGAGTTAAGCTGTGCTCTGGCCCACCAATTAATCAACAAATAGCTAGGTGCCATCTTGCTACTCCAAGCCACCGGCTTTTCTTTCGCAGCACCCATCACCTGAAAGCTTCGTGGTGCAAGCTTCTGCCAGCCTCTCTACTCCCAACATATTTCCTACCACTCCCCTTGATAGGCACTCTAAGTGAGTGGAGACATTCGGAAAACATCTTTTCCTTTACCAACTTGGCCTTTCACACTGTTAATGCCAGATGTTTGTTGGGATTCCCCTTATCTGGACCAGTTGCCGGAGGAGTCTAAGGTGGAAGCTAAGAAAATCCTCGAAGAGGAAGAGAGAACATCTTCCGAAATAATAGACTGCACAATGGATATTGCCACAACAGCTTTCCGGTCCCTAGCGGGGGCGGCGGTCCTTCGACGCCAGGGCTGGCTTCGTGCTACTTGGTTCCGGCCTGAAGTCCAAAATAAGATCTTGGACCTTCCCTTTGATGGCGAGGCTCTCTTTGGGAAACATATTGATGATGCGCTTCAGGATATAAAAAAGTATACGGAAACAGCAAGAGCCCTCGGGACTTTATAATACTGCAAGGTCCCCTTCCGTGGGGCTAGGGGTAGAGGCACCTCCTCCTACAGAGGCGGATTTCAACAACAGCGTTATTCCTCCTACTCGCAGCCCTCTCAATCATACCGGCACGCAATATACACAAAGGCAAGGCCAATCGTCTTCTTTCTCTCGTTCAACTTCTAGAGGACGACAAAGGGCGCCAGGGGAGGGATTCCTCTAAGCGCCAGTAGCTCGGCTTCTTGGCTCTTCCTACTGTTCCTTTGTCCCCTGTAACACCAGTGGGGGGCAGGATATCCCAATGCTTCCGAAGCTGGCAACTGATAACATCAGATCGTTGGAGTTCTAAATATAGTTCAATCGGGCCATACTCTGGAATTTCAACATCAACCACCATCCAAGCCCTCTCAGCCACCGAATCCAGACATCTTCATCTTCTACGTCTGGAGGCACATCAACTACTCCTCGGAGGAGCAATAGGACCGGTCCCTCTATCTCAACTGGGAGAGGGATTCTACTCCCGGTTCTTTCTAGTTCAAAAAGACCGTAGAAAAAGTGGCGCCCTATTTTAGATCTGAGGGAGCTAAACACCTATCTCATCAAGCTCTCGTTCTGGATGGTCTCCTTGCAGGACATTTTGCGGCTCCTCAATCCGGGAGATTACATGGCCACTCTGGACCTCGAGGATGCATACTTTCATGTCCCCATCCACCCAGCCCACAGGAAGTACTTACTCTTCACAGTAGCCAAGAGCCACTTTCAGTTCAAGGTCCTGCCTTTCGGACTCCGATCCGCTCTGCGGATTTTCACAAAGGTATTAGCCCCAGTGGCGGCATTTCTCAGGAAGCAGAAGCTCCAGGTCTTCCCTTACCTGGACGACTGGTTGCTAAAAGCTCCGTCTCATCACGCAGCAGAGGAAGCTGTCAGGACCTGCACACAGCTCTTCAGTCAATTGGGGCTTCAGCTCAATACAGAAAAGTCAGTCCTGTGCCCGTCCAGATCAGCCCGGTTCTTGGGGGCCATTCTGGACACATCTCGCTGCAAAGCGTTCCCTTCAAAGGAAAGACAAACCAGGCTGATAACCCCAGCCTGCCGATTGCAACGAAGAGAGTCACTTTCCAGGTTGCCTCTACAAGTCCCTCCCTCGGGTCAATATCGTCCTGCATTCCTCTGAGTCCCCATTGCAGGTTACGAGATGCGCCCCTCCAGGAGCAACTGGATTTGCAGTGGCGTCAGGCGGACGACTCTTTCGAGGACAAGATCCTAGTCACTCAGCCTATGAGAGAAGCGGCAGCATGGTGGACAAACAAGGACAACATCTCCCTGGGTCTCACCTTCAGGGTCTCCCCAGCTCCTCTAATAATTACAACAGACGCCTCACTGGAAGGCTGGGGAGCGGTCTTACAAGACCTTCAAGTAAGCGGCCGCTGGCTGCCCCAGCAACGTCTGCTTCACATCAATCTGTTAGAGCTCCGGGCGATTCGTCTCGCCTTGCAGGCCTTTCCTTCCGCGGATTCGACAGTCATCCGTCCTGGTCCGAACGGGACAAACACGACGGCCATGCACTACGTAAACAAGCAAGGCGGTACAAGGTCTCGTCGATTGTCAAAGAGGCGCAGGCGATTTGGAAATGGGCGATACAACAGGAGATATCGCTCTCTGCAACATCTTCCAGGTGTCCTCAACAAGGCGGTGGACACGCTCAGTCGCCTAAAATCTGTAAGCCACGAGTGGGAGTTAGACCACGCCACTCTGGAGGAGATTTTCCGACTCTGGGGCACTCCGTCCATAGATCTCTTTTGCCACTCCGGAGAACAAAAATGCAGACTCTACGCATAGCAGGCATCACCATCCGGGATCGTTGGGAATGCGCTTTCGATGGCCCTGGTCAGGCGCCTTTGTTTACGCTTTTCCTCCGATCCCACTAATTCCCAGACTTCTCCGTAAGCTCAAGGTGGAACCCTGCAAGATGATTCTGGTGGCCCCGCCAGTTTTTTGGTTTTACGGAGCTTCTTCTTCTCTCCCTGGACCGTCCAGTTCATCTGCAGCCGATTCCTTCCCTGCTGACGATGTCCCAGGGCCAAGTGGTACACCCGGATCCGAGGTCTCTTCAGTTATCAGCGTGGCTCCTGAGCACTCGAGAATGTCTAGATCTAAATATCTCGTCAGAATGTAGAGAGGTACTTGCTCAGGCTCGAGCCCCAAGTACAAATAAAACATATCGCTTGAAGTGGAAGCGTTTCTGCCTTTGGTGCCGTCAAGAAAACATTCATCCCTACTCTTCTGAACCTCATCAAATTTTGCCGTACATTCTGACTTTGGCAAAATCAGGTTTAGCTCATTCTTCCATCAAAGTACACCTTGCGGCCATTTCTAGATTCAGACGAACTTCCTCTGGACCTTCCCCTCTGGTCAGGCAAGGATTGTCAAACAATTTCTTAAAGGACTTTTTAGGGTTTTTTCCTCCAGTTAAGCCTCCACCGCCTCTGTGGCAGCTTAACTTAGTTCTTACTCAGCTCATGAGGCATCCTTTTGAACCAATTCATAGGGTGGACCTTAAATTCCTCTCATGGAAGGTGGCCCTCCTTCTTGCCTTAACATCTGCCAGAAGAGTGGGTGAACTGCACACTCTTACTATTCAGGAACCTTTCCTGCAGTTTAAGAAAGACACTGATACTAAGAACTAATCCTAAATTTATTCCAAAGGTACCTTCGGACTTACATTTGAATGAACCAGTAATTCTCAAGTCTTTCTTCCCTCTGCCTACTACTCCAGCGGAGAGGGCACTCCACTCTCTGGACATACAACGATGTTTGAAGTTCCATCTACAGCGTACCAAAGACTTCAGGAGGTCAACACAGCTCTTTGTGGCCTTCAGTGCTTCTCGCAAAGGTTTTCCTCTTTCGAAGCAAGGGATTGCTCGTTGGATTGCCAGCGCTATCCAATATTGTCACCAAGCAGCGGGCAAGCCTCTAGAAGGGCGGGTACGTACTCATTCGACGAGAGCTATGTATGCCTCAGCGGCTCTCTTCGCCGGAGTTCCTATCAGGGACATTTGCAGAGCAGCGACCTGGAGCAGTACCCATACCTTCACAAGGCATTACTGCTTGGATTCCTCAATGCGGAGTGACGCTGCAGTGGGACAGGCAGTCCTGAGGAACCTCTTTCAATGAGTGGTGAGCTTTCCCTTCTAACCCTCCTTCCTCTTGTTTACTTGCGCTCTTCGCACATTTTGCAAATCTACATGCTTTGACGTTTCTTTCTGATGATTGATTACTGTTCTATTATCCATTGACTGTGGGGGATTAATGTCTGTACTGAACATGATGAATCTTGCAATGTTTTATAATATTGTATTGCTTCGCAAAATGTGCGTTCTCACTGCTAGCTATTCTGATACAAGCAATGGGAATCTATGAAAGTTCCAATACTGGAGTAAGAAAACAAGTTACTTACCTGTAACTTTGGTTCTCCAGTATTGGTAACTTTCATAGATTCCCATGCGCCCACCCTCCTACCCTGGTAAAGCTCAGCCTTCAGCATCTTCTGTGGTACTGTTACACAACGGCTACGAAAATCTGAGGCTCTGAGGGGCTCTCAGCAAGGTTCTATGGGGTGAGGCTATTCTGATTGGCTATTCATTTTGTTTGGTCTCTTTTACAAAAAGAGGTGGATATGCTACAAAACTAGAAGGGGCCTAGGCCTAATTCTTTTTTTGTGCTTATTTCTATGGCTATTTTATGTATACCGGGGACTCCCATCTCGACGACGGGGAATGATACAAGCAATGGGAATCTATGAAAGTTACCAATACTGGAGAACCAAAGTTACAGGTAAGTAACTTGTTTTCTTCCACAGTTTTCATCGGGTGGGCCAAAGGCACCAGTGTTGCCATTGGCTGCCATGTCCAGTCCTCGTTGAGGGACATGCCCTTTGATGGGACTCTCCTGTTCTGTGACAAGGCTGATACTGCTTTCAAACATTTTAAGAAGAGCAGGGATACCGCTCTCTCTCTGGGCCGTTCCACCCCACCTCACCACCACAACAGTTCACCAGCCCTTTTTTTGGCTTTGGCTGAGGTGCTCCCTACTGCCCACTTGTCCTGCCTCCATTGGGAATGCAGCAGTTTTGCGGTCAAGGCAGAGGTACCTACCATGGCCAAGTCAACGGGCTGCTCAGTCTGTCCCATCCCCCCACCCCCCCTTACAGCCCCACCTGCAAAACCCCTTTAGCGTGCCCTTACAGGAGCGTAACCACCCGATGGGAGGCAGAATCCACCAATTCTACTCAGGATACAGGCAATATCTTTCGACAGGTGGGGTACTACTAATTGTTCACAGGGGCTATGCCTTACGCTCCTTTCTTCCCCACTGCAACTTCCACTGGCCCTCCAGCGACTGACTGAGGACCACCACTCCATTTTTGCTCCACGAAGTGCAAGTCCGTTTGGCCAAAGGGGCTATCGAGAGGGTGTCTGTGCCAAAAGTAAGTTGTGGTTGTTATTCCTGCTATTTTCTGATGCCCAAGAAATATGAAGGCCTATGTTAGACCTCTGCCCTCTCAAAGCCTTCTTTTGGAAGGAGAAATTAAAATTGGTAAACCTTGCCCAGGTCTTGTCTTCTGTGGAGAATGGATGGTGGCGTTGGACCTGCAGAACACCTCTTTCCATATCCTCGTCCTGCCGACTCACCGGCTGTACCTGCGGTTCGTGTTGGTACTGGAGCATTTCCAGTTTGCTCCAGCACCAGTGCCCCTCAGGTGTTCACAGAAGTGATGGTGGTAGTAGGCGTGCACCTTTAGAGGTGATGGGTGCCAGTCTTCCCCCACCTCAGTGACTGACTGTTGATGGCGGGCTCACCGCAGACAGTTGTCATCCACCTCCAGAGTATGGTGAACCTCCTCTCATCTTTGGAGTTCACTATCAACATGCCAAAGTCACAGCTGACTCCTTCTCATTTCATCGGAGCCGTTCTGGACACGGTTCAGTTCCGTGACTTTCCCTCGGGAAAGAGTCCAGGACATTCAAGCTTATGATCCCTATCTTTCAGCCTCGGGCTTGGATTTCAGTAAGGTCGACTCTAAGGCATCTGGTACTGATGGCCTGCATCCTGCTGGTCGAGCATGCCAGGTGGCATATGCTGGCTCTGTAATGGGATCTGAAGTCTCAGTGGGACCTGTCCTACCACATTCAGATTTCGGAGGAGACTGCACGGAATCTGCAGTGGTGGTTACTGGACTGTGATTGGGTCGGCGGCAGATTCAGTTGCCAGATCAGCCCTTCTTGTTTAAGTCACCAGTTGTGATGCATTTTTTTTTTTTTTAAGGGCTTCAACACATGTTCTTCCCTTCGTCTATTATGATGCCCCAATGGGACCTTAATATCGACCTTACTTACTTCTTGATGTGTACTTCGTTTGAGCTGCTTCACAGTTGCTCCTTACAGCTTCTTACTATAAATACTATGTTACTCGTCGCCATCACCTCGGTATGGCATGTTAGTGAGCTTTAGGCTCTTTGTGTTAATCCGCCATATACCACCTTCTTCCCAGGCAAACTGGTTCTGCAGACTCAGGGAATCTTTTCTGCTAGAAGTTGTGACACCGTTCCACGTCAGTTAGCCACTCTGCCAGCATTCTATGCTCTGTCTCACTCCTCCTCTGAGGAGGAGAGACTCCATCACTTGGACCTCAAGAGAGCTCTGAGCTTCTACATAAATCGTACCAGAGAACACTGGGTGTACGCTCAGCTTTGTGGGGTTCGCTGGTGCTAAAAAAGGTAAAGCTGTGCAGAAGAGGACCATCTCTGATTGGATTGTGCCTGCATTAAGAGCTGCTATGCTCCAGCTAAGAAAGCAGCCTCAGTAATTACTGCATGCTCTTTTTACCAGGACCAAAGCTGATATCACTGCGTTAGAATGCAGATTCCTGGACATATGCCAGACAGCTGTGTGAACATCCCTTCATACGTTCACAAAGTACTATTGTCTGGACAGCCATGTTTACCGATAGGGGAACTTTGCCCGCTCAGTCCTGCAATACTCTGGTTTCAGTCCATTCACAGACCCACCACCGAATGGCTATTTCTTTGGTATTTATTCAAAAGGTGAGTAATCTGTGGCTAGAAGTCTCTATCGGAAAAGCAAGTTACTTACTTTCGATAACGCTTTTTCTGGTAGAGACTCTAGCCACAGATTCCTCACTGTTGCTCCCATCCTCCCGCTCTGTGATTTTACTCTATTCTCAATGAGATCCAAAGTCTAGGAATCTGCACCCTGGTTTCACCAATTTGCTTTTGAAACTCTACATCTAGAGGCGCATACAGTCTTGGAAGCAAGAGATGTCAGCGTGCAGGAGTGGCGCCTATATAGGCCCTGCACACCATTCCTTGAGTGGAACAGCATCAGTGCTGAGCCGCATGGCACCATCTTCCGTTGCGCAGAGGTACTGCTGAAAAGTTTCTGGATCCAGTCAGATGCTTGTGGAATGTTCAAAAGGTGAGGAATCTGCGGCTAGGTGGTCTCTACCAGAATAGAGTGTTACCGAAGGCAAGTAATTTGTCCGTTACTCCATAACCATAAATGTCTTCACAATGAGCAAATCTGACTAACCACCTTTCTTTCTTCACAGGCGCCGTCCAACCCCAAGCATCGGTAGGAGCCCTCGGAACTTTGAGAAGAGCCCCGTCAGGTTAGGATAAGCATCCAAATGTATCTGTCCTTTGCCGCTTCACAGTCAGCAAATCTTACAGCAACTCATTTTAATTGGCATGCTTCTAATACTGCTTCCTGGTTACTGTGTTTCTAGGTATTAGGGACCAGAATACTGTTGTATTCCGTCGATAACCAAGCTAATCCCTCAAGTGAGGATAAGAAGTCAAGGTTCCCTCTAGGAGGCGAAGAGTGTTACAAACTCGTATACAGTAGCTAAATAACACCAAATAACATTAATGTCCAGTCAGTATTTTGTCTATTATCTTTTGTATTTTAACGGCCACTAGGGCTGAGATACAGTTCAAAACATTTTTATAGTTCATGTGTCAGGCCCTAGAATTTATATAAAATTAGCTCTCTGCCCAAAGTTATCCTATTGAGCTGTGCTAAGATGGACTTCAAGCTTTTTTGTTTTCCCCTGCACAAGATTTCGATAAGTGCAAAGAATGTGATGCAGAAATTGTGTTGCAAGTCCTTTTAATGTCAAACCTTGAGTACTAGAATCCTAGATATGAAGCTCCAGCAGCTACGTTTTTTTCTGCAGGAGCCAAAAGGGGCCTTTGTAAATTCCCAAGTCCACAAATCCACTATTTTAACTGGGTTAATCACTAGATCTGATTCTTTTCTTTCAGTGGTAACACAGGGTCTTGGACACCATTATCTGCTTAGGATCCAGTCTTGGAGCCAACTTTTTATCTTGGTGGTGTAGGTAGATGTTATAGTGGGCTGCCTAAAACCTTTGATCCTCTGTCATAAAATCTGCTGGTAATGTTTGCGCTTTTCTGGTGATGGTGGTTTACTGGTTGTAAGCTATACCAGATCATGAATAAATGTGTCAAGTAATTCACAAAAAACCAGTTCTTGAGGGAAGCAGTCATCAAATCTAAACTCTTAAAGGCCCCCTCCCAAGCAGGATATCCCAGTTCACCCTTACTGTCCATTAAGTCCCAGCTCCAATTGAGCATCCAGTTTCTGCATACAAGAGTCCAATTGACAATGAACATATCCAAAACAAGAACGCGTTCAACTCAAAGTAAGCTTAGTATCTCCTACATTCCTATGTTGTTCCTCTTTGCTATCAGAGACACTTCTACCAATCTGCTATTCCACCTAGAGTGTTTTTGCCAGCTACAAATTGCATAAATCACATTGTTCATTGTCTCCCACTCTCAGGTTAGTACAGAAGGAAATCCATGCATTTGCTCCCAGATCCAGGAATGTTTTCCTTAATGTGTCCAGTTCTGTTCATCATTTCTCTGTGGCTCTACTCACTTTTGGGAAACTCAGGAATTGAGATTGATTTAGCAACGGCTTTCCTTTTTTCTTGACTCTGCTCCATGCTCATTGCCATACTGACTCACTATTGAACCCACAATGATCGTAGGATCGGCATGCTGCATCATAGTTGCTGACAGGTTTGGACTTAATATGGTGATAGTCCACCATCTTAAAGTATAAACAATGTCTTGTAGGGCTGGTATTGCTCACCAAACTGTCTCTGTGGGAAACCCTTGATCTGATCCATAAGTAGGCAGATTACACGCAGGTCTCAACTTGATTACACGCAGGACTCAACTTGCTCTGTATCGTTCACGCTAGTATGCTCTTTGCATAAACTCCTTTTTTGCTGCATGAATCCTCTTCTGGATTCACATTCTGTGCATCTATTCCACAATCTAGTGGTTGGGTCCAGAATCATGTCTTGTCCTCCTGTTTTTGCACTTACAATCTCTGTCTTCAGAACCAGAAGTTGGCAAGGGTCAGGTGAGTACCAAAACTGCACCACCAGCAGCACAGGGGAGGCCGGGTGGAAAGGTCAAACTCTGAGTTCGGCCTAATGCTTTACAATAGAGTCTGGGGGGTCCCTGGAGCCACACTTTTTGCAGGTAAGTAGGTCAGTTGCAGGGGCCAAGCTTTGGGGGTTAGGTTAAGCACAGGGAAGGGCCACAAAGCAGCACCAAACATACACCACCAGCGGCACAGGGGCGGCAGGGTGCAAGTTCAAGGTCGGGCCCCAATGCGTTTCAATGGGGATTCTTCTTTTGGCATCCAGGCAGTAGGGGTGGTACCGGAGGTTTCAGGAGGGAGACAAATGACAGCAGAGCTAAGCAGAGATGTTGGGGGTCGTGGGGGCACCGTCTGTTCAGCTCACCAAGGCCCAGGGGCTACGGGTGCAGGGGTGCCTTTCGACGTCGGAGTCTTCTTACCGGAGCCGGTCATGGTTGGGGGGAGCCTCTGGATTCACACTGCAGGTGCCGCTGTGGAGATCAGGAGAGGTCAGCCAACGCTGGACATGAGGTCAGGATCGCTGGGGAGACTTCACTGCACAGGTGAGCCACTCGGGCCGGGGGCGTCGGGTGCAGAGTGGACAGGAGGCGCAGATCTACCTGGATCCAGGGTCCTTGGAGCTTGTTTCTTCTTGGACAGGTCCACTGTCCACGGGAGATTGGAGTCTTTTTCGAAGGCAGCAATCCTCCCATGGTTTCCAGAGGTTGCTGTCTGCAAAACGAGTCGCCCCCACCCAAAGGTAGGCAGAGGTAAAAGTAGATAATACCTTACTCTCTATTCGTGGTAGTGTGGGGAGCAGTAAGTAAGTGTTAAGCATTTATTGCACACACTCAGGCAAGAAATTATGTCACACTCAAAGACTGAACTCAGACCAATTTTGTTTGTATAAAAATATTATTTAGTTATATTTTATTTTCTAGAAACAAGCCAGGCCTGGTATAGGTAAGTAATAATAATACTTTAAATTATTTATGCAGTAAATCACAGTTGAATGCAGGTTAAATGCAGTTGGTTGATTTACTGGTAAGCCAACAGTCAAAATTACGTTTGTTACTTTGAACGTTACTTCTCAAGTTACTTTTGCTGCAGTGTGATATGTCTATGATATCACACTGGGGCGATTCCTAGACAAAGGTAAGTATTCAGTTTTTACACATTTGCAGTTTCTTAGGGTTTCATACAAGCCAACTCCACACTTAGAGAGATTTTTCACAAAGAAAGCAGTCAATGCAGTCCTATAAGGAAAACCAGTCTGTTATCTGTTTCTACGGGTAAGTATTACGGTCTGGAGTTTGTTTCCTGGGGTTCAAGCAGGGTTCACCCCCACAGTCAAGGATGCATCTCAGCACCTTCAGAGCTTCAGGGTGGCCGAGTCTCGGAGTGCTGAGGCCCAGTGTTATCCAATGGGGGGATAAGGGGCCTCCGATTGTTGGCTGCTAGCAGGCCACAAGGTTGTGGGAGCAAAGCTCCTCCTGTAAGGTTAGGGCAAAGGGTATCCGATTTAGCACACAAGGTGCACCCACAGCGGCACAGGAGTTTCCAGGTGCAGGATGCTGATTTGGTGTCTGGTGCCCTGTTGATTTCAATGGGGATTCTCCGGTTGCAACAAACACTGCAGGCTCCGGGACAAAGATCTTCTGGAGGCGACCACCGGTTGGAGAGGTAAGTTGGGATGTCTTGGGATGCCGGGACACAGTCGGTTGGGCCACCCAAGGCTGTGGGACGTCTGGTGTAGGGGTGTCTTTTGGCATCTGGTTTCTCTTACCGGCTCCGGTCGCGGGGGGGGGGGGAGATCCTCCAGAAAGGGGCTGCAAGCATCGGTTGGAGACTTGAGGTAAGTCAGGGATCACCGGTCCCAGGTCGGGATCGCAGGGGGGACCTCCTCGTGGTGTTGGGCTACTCAAACTGGGGTTGTGGGTCTCTGGTGAAGGTCCTCCGGGTTCTTGGGGGCTGCTGGCTGTAGGATACACCAGGATTTCGCTGTAGCTGGTCGAGGTCGGCACAGGCCGGTAGGGCTGGGGCAAAGTCAGTTGGTGTCGTCCTCCTCTTCTTCAGCACAGCTTTTCGGTCCTGTTTCTTGTCTGAGGAGGCAAGGTTCAGGGTTCCCCATAATACTAATTTTTGGGGCGTTACAGGTAGGTACAGGTCAGAGCCAATGGGTCCTTTCCTTGTGGTGGGTACAACCCCTATTATGCCACTCTCCAGTGAGAGGGAGTCATAAGCCTCACTCTGGTTGGCTGGGTCCCCCCATCTGCAAGATGGCGGGGACTTTGAGTTGTGCTTCACCTCGCCTCCCCTACCTGAGGGGTGGGGTTGGCAAAAGGTGGGCACACCTCTCCTACCTTGGTTTTCTCGCCGATTCTCCCGCCCAAAGTGGGGGTCAGAACCTGTGGGGGCCAGTTGCTGGGAGAAGCAAATGGCTGGGGTAGCTCACAAAGGCGGCAAGCCTTTGAAGCTTCTCCTTCGTGGACCCTGCCCATCCTGGGGGAGGAGGCTTGGCACCTCGTCCCAGGATGTGCTTTGTTTTAGTACCCAGAGAGCTGCAGGCTCTCGACCCAGGGATCCAGAAATCTGTCTGGTGGTGGCAGCTGGCGAGCAGCCTCTCAGCCAGGACACTAGACTTAGGTCGTTTTTCAGGGGGCATCTCTAAGATGCCCTCTGGAGTGCATTTTTCATTAAATCCCACACTGGCATGAGTGTGGGTTTAATGGGCTGAAGTTTGATGCCAAACTTCCCAGTTTTCAGTAAAGCCATTATGGTGCTGTGGAGTTTGTAATGACAAACTCCCAGACCATATACTCTTTATGGCATTTCTGCACTTACAATGTCTAAGAATGGACTTAGACACTGTAGGGGTACAGGGCTCATGCACCTGTACCCTCACCACTGGTATAGTGCACCCAGCTAGAGGGGTGGCTTACCTATGCCAGGGCAGTAGATTGTAGGCATGGCACACAAGGATGTGTGCCATGTCGACTCTTAACTTTGTTCTGCACCAAAACACGCAGCCTGCAATGGAAGTTTGTGTGTGTATAGGTACAGGGCTTCTAAGGGTGGCACAGTAAGTGCTGCAGCCCTTAAAGGCCTTCTCTGGCGCCAGTGCCCTTGGTACCTATGGTACCATTTACAAGGGACTGGCATATGGCCAAAGAGTGCCAACTGGGTTTTGTTTTAATGCAGTATTAGGGAACGAACATAGGCCCTGGGTGCCTGTTTGGCAGGAACCCAGGGCACACTCAGTCAAAGTACATCAGCAGTTTGGCAAAAAGTGGGGGCAACAATGCGAAAAGAGGGCACTTTCTTACGCAACCCCCTCCCCCACTCAACGAAAGAGGATGATACTAACCTTTCCCTAGAGAGTCTTCATTGTCTAAGTGGAAGAACTTGAAAAGTACATCTGCATTGGCATGGGCAGTCCCAGGTCTGTATTCCAGTATAATGTCCATTCCCTGTAGGGAGATGAACCACCTCAAAAGTTTAGGATTTTCACCTTTGATTTGCATTAGCCATTTGAGGTGTCTGTGGTCAGTTTGAACTACGTAGTGAGTACCAAACAAGAATGGTCTCAGCTTCTTCAGGGACCAAAACACAGCAAAGGCCTCCCTCTCAATAGCACGTCAACGCTGCTCCCTGGGGAGTAGTCTCCTGCTTATATAAGCAACAGGTTGGTCTTGGCCTTCATCATTGGTCTGGGATAGGACCGCTCCTATCCCTAGCTCAGAGGCATCAGTTTGCACAATGAACTGCTTGGTATAGTCTGGAGCTTTGAGAATTGGTGCTGAACACATTGCCTCTTTCAGGGTGTCAAAAGCCTTTTGACAGCTAACTGTCCAGTTCACCTTTTTGGGCATCTTCTTGGAGGTGAGTTTTACAAGGGACTTGCAGGTGGCCAAAGAGTTGCCAATTGGGTTTTGCAACTGTACAGCTTGGAGAAAGAACATAGGCCCTGGGTACCTGGTTGGCAGGAACTCAGGGCACACTCAAAGTACATCCACATTAGGCAAAAAGTGGGGGGAAACCATTCAAAAAGAAGCACTTTCCTACAGGAATGGACCCAAATATTGTAGGGGCGTATCTGCTCCTGCAGATAGGCCCTCACCTGTGGTATTGTGCACCTTGCCTTAGGGCTGCTAGAGTGGTGACTTACCTATACCTTCAGGCAATGTTTTCTGGCATGACACCCAGGCAGGGTGCCATGTCGACTTTGTTGTTTTCTACCTCACAGGGGCATTCAAGCTGCAAGGGCAGTGGCATGGTCCCAGTGAGGGGAGTACCAGGGGACTCTCTTCAGCTCCCTGGCCTTAGGTAGTCAGGGTACCATTTACTAGGGACACACAGGGGGCAGATGTACCAATTGTGGATTTGTTATGGGGAAGAAACACTGGCACAGGGAACCTGGTTGGCAGGAACCCTGTGCACTACAATTGAAACCACATCAAAACCAGGCAAAAAGTGTGGGGCTAAACATGCAAAAAGAGGCACTTTCTCAGACATACACAAAAAGAAATCCAAGACCAATTTAGAAAACAAACAGATTTTTATATAATTTTAGACACCAAGATCATTGGGATCAGGTAAGTACTTTTGGAGATAAGATTTTTACAGTAAAATGCTCAAATAATGGTTTTGAGATACGATCCTCACATGTGGTAATGTTAGCCTATAGAAGAAACATACACTGCATTGAAACACTTGCAAACTGTTTTCAGGTTTCCTCTCCTGAACTTATGAGTTTAGGGGCCAAGGTCCACGCAACCACCAGCAGTTCGGGTTTACCTGCCCTTGTATGTCCGGGTGCAGAGTTGCTGGTCGTGTTTGTAGTCTTGAGCGCTATGCTGTAAAGTCAATGGAGAAGTACCTGCAAAAAGAAAGGCTGCAAGTCGGGAGTGAGGGGCCAATCTGGCTGAACCCACGGGGGACTGTTCTTCTGAGGTGTTCTGGAGCACGGAGGCACCGTTGGTTTACATGGACCCGGGCTGGGGGGGGGGTGGGCTTGGGTGCCGAGATGTTTTATCCGGTGGGCCGCTAGAGTCGGAGGCTCTCACATGGTTTCGGTGACCTGGAGAGGGGGAGAAAACAAGACTGCCAGACCACTCTCGGTGATCACCTTGGAGAACCTGACGTCCCTCGTTGGCAGGTTGATTTTGGCATCTGTGGTGTCTGGGCTGGGCACACGAAGGTGCTTGCAAGGGCTTCGGTACCCCAGGTATTGGTGCAGGGAGGCTCCGGAAAGGCTCCGCGTTCTGGGACTTGGTTAAGCGACAGGACTGACCTCCTGTACTCTCGATGACCTCCTCCTGGCGATTTGCTCACTGGGTGGACCTGATGGTCAGCAAAACTGTGTACCAGGAAGATACGGTTAGTGCCAGCAGATGCAGGGAGATGGCTTCTCCACCTCAAGGGAGATGCTGCTTGGTTGTCAAAGTACTGAATAGTCCTCTAAGGGTTTGAGGAGGCAGTTCAGCGGCAGGATGCGTTGTTTCTTGCAATTATCGGGAGAGCAACAGCCAGGCAGGGTCTGGCACCTGTTGCAGTGCTGGTCCACAGTTCTTGCTTTGTTGGCTCTTCTTTGTCCTTCTGTTCTCAGGTAGACTAATCTGA
The DNA here is from genome assembly GCA_963921515.1 of Calotriton arnoldi. Lineage (NCBI taxonomy): Eukaryota > Metazoa > Chordata > Amphibia > Caudata > Salamandridae > Calotriton > Calotriton arnoldi. The sequence goes on along the minus strand of CAWUFW010003289.1, from coordinate 8,656 downwards.
GTTCATGGTGTCAGGCAGACCCCTAATTACTGTCTGTTTTTGGGGCTTTAAAGGGGAAGAATAGGGTAGTAGCCAATGGGCTACTTACCTTTGGGGTGACTACACCCCCTATATGACCACTTCCTGTTGAGAGTGGACATAATCCTGACCCAGAATTCCTAGTTTCACCAAAAACAAGATGGTGAAACCCTTCCTTGACTGTCCACTTCAGGTGGCCCACCTTAGGGGTGTGCCCAGCCTGCACGTGTGACACGCCTTCTGACTAGCTAATTTTCCCACCTGGTCTGATGCCAAATAAGCCTCCGGCTGGGGATGGCGTTTACCAGGACTGGGGAAAGCCAGGATCGCATATCTAAGGCGCAGTGGCTTTGAATTCTCTGGCCCTGATATGCTAAATCAGTAGCCATCCTGCTGGAGGAGGTGTGAACACCTTCCTCCAGAGCAGTCATTGTTTCTGGCCTCTGAGAGTGCAGGTTAACCTCCAGGGGGTCAGAAACTAGTTTCTGGTGGCAGGCTGGACGATAGGGGTCAGCCAGCACACTAGAAAACTAGTAGGTTTCAGGGGGTACCTCTAAGGTTCCCTTTGGGTGTATGTCTTCATAAATCCAATACTGGCATCAGTACCGATTTATCAAGTCAAGATGTTTGATACCCAATATCATAGGTTTCAGTGAAGCCACCATGTGGCTGGGTAACTCGTAATGACCAGTTTCCAGTACATGCCTTTAAGATGACTTCCCTGATCATGTGCAATATCTAGTAGTGGATCTTGGCATCACAGGGGCAGATCTGCTCATACAGATATGTCCTCACATGTAATATAGTGCACCCTGCCTTAGGGCTCCAAGGCCTGGTGTATGGGGTTATTTGCATATAGTACATGCAGTGTCTTTGGGCCTGGCACACAGTGAGCGTGCCATGTCGTGTTTCCGAAAATGGCTTGCACCATTTCATGCAGCCTGCAATGGCAGTCTATGTGCAGTATCTGTTGGGGTCCCGTTGGGTGCCATAATACATGCTGCAGCCCATAGGGACCTTCTTTAGTACCCCATCGTTGGGTACCATAGGTACCATTTGCCTGGGTGCTAACGTCTTTGCCAGTTGGGTTACAGTTGAACATGTTTCTTGTTGTTAGGGAAAGAACTGTGGCACTGGGGTCTAGTTAGCAGGGTCCCAGTGCACTTACCAATCAACTCCCATCAGTACCAGTGAGCAAAAAGTGGGGGTGACCATGTCAAAAAGGGCACTTTTCTTCAAATGCCTAGTCTCTGGAGGCTTTGTGCACCCCCTCCACCACAAGCACTCTCTTCTCAACTATACTATTGGTATTTCAGGTAACACTCACTTGGGGTTCCAAGCATTTAGGTAGGTAAGGTGCGAAGTAGAGTTGGGCGAGCCAGAGAATCAATGCAGAGGCGAGCCAGAGAATCTATGCAGAGGCAAGCCAGAGCCGGGCCAGGGCTCCAGCTTGTCTCTAAGAGTCCAAGCAAGAGCAGGTCGGACGAAATAGTAATGTGTAGAATGTCTTGCTTTCTCTCATTCATCCTCTGTCTTGCTATATGCTTCATATGTATCCCTCTTTCTGTCCATTCTCTCTTGGCTTCTACACCTCCACCTCCCCTTTACTCATCCCAAACCTCCTCCTACTGCTACGAGCTCCAAAAAAACAAACACTTTCTAGACCCTTCCCTCTTCTTTTCCTCCACTATCCTTTTCAATCCAACTAACATGTCCACCCCTCAAATTAATTTCATATTTCCGTATACTAATTCTCCATTAATCCTGTTTGGGTTCCGGAGTAGCGTGCTACTAGCCGAAAAGCACTTTAACACCTCATCAGTTTCATTGCCATGCCGCAAATGGGCTAAGATGATAGAGAACCTAGAGGTGCCTCACATAGCACGAGCATCTACACTCATTCTATCAGGAAATACCTTGGATGATACCTGGCGCTTTGACACATGGATTACAACGATAAGCAATGACTTAGCTCCCACAGTGCAAACTACGAAGAAACAAATATCTAAAACCTCGGCTCCCTGGTATCCGCTGACATTAGCAGATCTCCACCTCCAGTGCAAGTAATTAGAACGGAGTTGGAGAAGAGCCTTCAAAGTAAAAGAACTAAATCTTTTTAAAACAGGTTGGAAAAAATATCTACAAATCAATCAGGCAAGCAAAAAAAAAAACGTACAAGAAAAATAGATGCTCACCAGGATCAGAAAATGATTTTCACAATTGTAAAATCCTTTACTAATCCAAAAATGTTAGTTAAGGATATTCCTCCGTCACAGATTCTATGTGATCAGATCTGTTTTTTTAAAAGAAAAAATCCTTAACATCCAAAAAGAATTAAGGGACTTGCATATGTCTTTCCAAGATTTAGAGCCAGATCCCACCTACACAGGACCGTCTCTCCAGGTTTTTGAACAGAATTGCGTTGGAACAGTCGCACCAAGCTATTCTTTCATGTAAATCTGGATCTCCCTTTGATGCATGACCTCCTGCTGTACTTCATAAGATCATAGGTATGGTCAACCCAGTAATTAACGTCATAATAAATTCGTCACTAGCCACAGCGACGGTCCCTGCAGAATGGAAACTGGCAGTTCTCAAACTACTCCCCCAAAAAAAAAACAGGTCATGGATCCTTCCACGCTCTCTAACCTCTGCCCCATTTCGCTATTACTCACTCTTGGGAAAATTGTAGAAAGACTGGTCAATAAACAGCTCACTATCTTCCTAGAAGAGGCCAGGATTGCACCCCCCGCCAATCTGGTTTCTATCCTAAGCACTCAACCGAATCTGCATTAATGGAAATGGTGGATACATTGAAACTATTCTTAGATAAAGGAAAGAATGCTATGCTGATCTTATTAGATCTGTCTGCGCATTCAATAACTTTTCTCATGACAGTCTTCTATCCCGAATGAAAAGCTGCGGCATATCTCGAACCGCCTTAGCCTGGATAAAATCCTTTCTTACCAACCTCAGACAAACAGTTGCCTTAGGATCGTTTCTCTCAACTGAACGCCCCATCACCTTGGGCGTACCACAGGGCTCTTCTCTTAGCCCTCTTTTGTTCAACAACTATATGACCCCACTTATCTCATTAATATTCTCATTTGACATTGAAACAACCTCCTATGCGGATGACACGCAATTGATCTTAGTCTTAGACAAAGACTCTAATGAATCAGAGCTTAACTTCAAGCAATGTCTAACAGAGGTCATCCGATGGATGAGACTTAATCATCTTAAATGCAATACGGATGAGACCGAGATAATGTTAATAGGCAAAGATAATCCCTTCAATCCGGTCCAATGGTGGCCAGAAGATGCGCCTGCCCCGCTGAATACAGGAGAAGTAGTCCAGAATCTCTGGGTAAAATTCGATGCCTCCCTCTCGTTCTGGCCACAGGCCCTCGCAGTGGCTGGGATGTGCTTCAACCTAATCAAATCTCTTAAAAGGTTTTTCGATCTCATCCCCTGCTCTGCAAGGAAGACAGTAGCACTTATCCTATCCTGATTAGACTACTGTAATAGCCTGTTTGCAGGGGTAGCAAACAAGTACTAAAAAAGTTACAGATGGTACAACATGCAGCTACCCGCCTGGTTTTGAAACTGCCCCGCCGCTCCTCAGCAGCCCTTAAAACCCTTCATTGGCTGCCTATTCAAAAAAGAATTTTATTTAAGCTACTGTTAATCACCTTTAGAGCCTTTAGAAAATCAGGACCTAAATACCTAGCTGCCAAGTTCACACCGTATGTCATTGCTAGGACACTTAGATCCTCCTCAGCAAACTTGCTAAAACCCCTTACCTTTAGGTACAAAACTAAAGGAGGAAAATCCTTGCAGCCCTGGGAACCAGAGCGTGGAACCTCATGCCTATTCATTCGAGACTGATGGAATCAGAAACTCAATTCAGGAAAGCCTTAAAGACCTGGATTTTTGCATCCACCGACACACTCTGTTCCTCACTTATATAAATTGCGATAAATCACATGCCTGTCTGAATCTCTTTGCTTACTTCCGCACAGCGCCAGGATGCTCGGAGTGATAGTTGCGGTTTACAAATACATAAATCAAATCGGGGGTAGCAAGCGCTATATAAATGCAGACTCTTCCCTCTTCTATCCCTCCACTATCCTTTTTTTAATCCAAATAACAACCTCACATGTCCACCGCTCAAATTAATTTCAGATCTCCCTATACTAATTCACTGCTAATCCTCTTTGGGTTCCGGAGTGCAGCATGCTACTCTCAAAAAAAAGCCCTTTGACGCCTCGTCAGGGGTAGTAAGCGCTACTGTAAATGCAATTACAATGCTAATCCCAATAATTGAGACGAAGCAAAGAGTGCCATCTTATTCTCAATCTCTTTTAAAGCGATCTTCATTAAAAAAAAAAAAAAAAACCTCCAGCAAATCGATATTGCCCAGTCTCCTGTCACATTTACATTCTACTGAACACCAGTCGATGTTTCAGCCATCTGCAGAGTTAATGTATGATCCGTGCCCTCTGTCCTGCGTTCCTCGTCTCCAGAAGACTGTCACAATAACTCCAGTCTCAAATTTGAAGGACAGACCTGGGACCATTGCACTTCCATGCCCCTTTCACTTACTCTGCTCACTGAGTCCTCCCCACCTGATCCTGTTTTCCACATTCAGTGCCCCGATTGAGGCAGGGGCCTTTCAAATCAAAGAAGGTGCCTGCAGTGCAAACAGGCTTCAGCCCACCAGTGACCACTTCCTGTTTTACACTCCGTGACCGCACCTGAATAGTCTACCTACTCTCACTGGACTCTGAACTCTCGTAAGGGACATAGGGCCAAGGAGTTGCTTGGTTATGAGGTCCCAAAGACCTTCCAAAGCACTACGAAGCTTCTAAGGATTAGGGGCAGCGGAAATCACACTGTCTCTAGATCCATCTAGACATTTTACTTTTCTTCCAAGAAAGCTGCATGCTCTCATTGAATATAAATGCACAATAGTATTGCCATTTGGGATTGAAAAACCTGAAAATGTCTTCCCAAGCAGTCCTTCTAGATGTTTTTCCAAACTGAAGAAATGCCATATGTTGAATTTGCGTCAGAGTACCAGAATCCCAACTTCAAGTGGAATGCTATTTTGAAATATTCAGCACTGCCTCCTTTTCTGTGCATATATTGTTTGAACTAAAACTATTGCATGAACATCATTGCTACATAGTAGTTTAACCAGTGCTTGTATACTGATCTTTCTCCTGTCAAAAGACATTTGCATGAGACTGATGTGCAGAATGATGTCTAATCTAGTTGAATGGCAGCATACACCACCACAGCCTACATTCATATGACAGCTTTGCTTCCTAGCCTACATTATCTACCGGAGTTTTCCATCCTTCTGTATGAACATTCTTAAGGAAACTTAAAGACATTCAAAGACCACTTATACATTGAAGTGAAAGATAATTTGTATATTTAATTTCAAAACATCCAAAACGTAAGAAAATTCTAGGGGGAGCTGCTACTGCCTTGTATTTTTTTTTTAATGCAGTTAAATTATGATTTCAGTGTTCTTTAATTATGGTGCATTTTGTGTTTATTGCTGCTTGAAATCTATTTCTCAAACATGCTTATTTATCTTTCCTGTACTTAAGGATTGCTTTGAATGCCATAGGAAAGTTTAAACCCCTCGTCCCAATGAGGAAACCTTCTCCTTGTGAGAATAGCCTAATGGTTTTCTAATTTGAGTCTCATTTTAGAGCCATTGCACAAATCAGGACGTGCACCATCTCTCTTGGAAGGTTGCTTTCTTAATATCAAGAGGCTTCCACTATATCTCCATTAGAACTCATCCCTCAACCTTTATTATTCCTGGTGATTTCAAATGTTCACTTAAATGACACGATTAGTTTCCTTCCTTTTCCCCCATTATCCCTTCATTCCAGGAGAGACAGCTCAGAGCATTCTAGATTTAAAGAAAAATGACGTTATTGCTTATCTAAGATTAGAGATCAAAAGGACCAATTAAGTTTGGCAACTGCAGTTATCTGCACAGATTTCCCTGCAAATAAAGACAAATACAGTCGCCAGGTCTTTCGGTGTAGTGGACTAATGCCTCCACTGCTGGAATCTGTGTTTGACGCCATGGTCCGGGGTAAGTCTTTGTTCCCATAAACCTCAGGCTAATTTTACTAGGTGTAATGTGACTACTGCTGTTCTAGTTAATAACATATCTGCTACGTAACTTTACAAGGCAACCACATGGGGGTTTGTTCATAGTTTAGTCAGGCCTGTTGTATATATTCAGATTCCAAAGTATATATTGGATTGGGTGAAGTCACCCTGGACAGCTTTGCTTATTTTCTTTTTGCTTTCCTCCAACTTTGTCCCATATTTTTCCCACCGCCCTTTTTAGGTCTGAGATCACTGATACTTTTGTTACTGATGAATAGCTATAAAGACGACATGTTGGAGTAGGTCATTTAAATTCTTGAAATCCTAGTTCTCCAGCCTAAGCAATCTTCTTGCCTCTTATTGGAAATCAAGACCTGTTCTTTGGAGTAAAGCACTGCAGATCTTTCTCAAGCCAGCTGTAAAAATGAGTTGTCGTTACTGACTAGTGGATTCTATTACAGGCTCCAGATGATACTTGGTTGCCTTAGAGTGGTAGTCACTTTGCTTAGTTTAGGATTAACTGCCTCTTTTTTTTTTTGTTGGTTTGTCATCCTTTTGAAATGAGGATAGTTAAGAAATAAAATCTGTATTATGATTTTAGATTACTTTTGATTTCACATGGTTGATTAACAAAGGTTAATGTATGTTTATAAGAGTTGTTTTTTTTTTTTTTTTTTTTTTGGCGTGGGCTCCTTTTCTGGATTCACATGCTGTGCATCATTTCGCCACCTAGTGGTTGGCTCCAGAATAGTCTGTTTTTCTTCTTTTTCTGTTTTGGGCGTCGTCGACCACCATTTGGTGCTAGGTCTGTCCCCCTGCATGACGTCAGACGGCGCCCCGGAGGTCGTTGTGCGTAGTAGCCATCTTCAGATTCTTTTTTCCGCCGTTGGGTCTGGAAGTAAGAGGGGACGCTCCAACAAATAGCTGAAAATCCCTGGAAAAAACCTCGAGATTTAAAGAAAAAGTAACATTGAACATAGACTACGTGACCGGTGAACACAACTGGCCTCCGGAGACGTCTTCGATACTGAACACCTCGACTACGCATACTTCGACAAATGGCAAGGTAGGGGCCATGGAAAACACCCCCTTCAAATTCTGCCCCAAGTGCCACCAGAAATTCACCCAACGCGATCCACATGACGTGTGCAACCCCTGTCTATCCAAGGATCACGAGGGCCCAAGGAGTTGCGAGGTGCGGCGGTGTTCCTGGCGAGGGACCCTCTGGGCGCGCGAGAGAAGCAAAGGGAGGGAACCACTACGCGACAATGTCCCAAAGAAAAGAAAGACGGACAGAGGTAAGACACTCGCAGCCGTCGGAACCGAGCCGCGCGATAAAGGCACAGCCAGACAAAGGCCGCCCCGATGCCGAAGAAAGAGGTGATCGAAAGGTCAGCCGCGATCCCAAGAACCCCACGGAACCTTGCTGAAGGACTCCTGACAAGGGAAGATCGCATAAGGCATCGAAGCAGAGGGTCGAGCACGAACCCGCGAAGGGAGCTATGCTGCCCTCGAACACGGAGTCCACCACTCCAAAGAAGAGCAAATCTCCGGTCACCGACGCCAAAAAAGCGCTCTATTTCGAAAGGAAGAAAAAACGCCTCGAGGCAGAAATGGCGGCACTCCTCCAAAACAAGGAGTTAGACGAGCGCTCAAGGGATTCCGTATTCCGGGTTCCCGCCGACACAAAATGTCGACGCCCCGGCACAGAGAGGACGCCAAAGAGGAAGAAGAAATGCTCAAATCGCCTCAAACCCCCGAACCACGTGCAGAGGACGACGAAGTGCATCGGCCGCGCCCCAGAGGGCGAGCGCCTCTGAGACTTTCAAGGATCAATGGAACGCGATCTTGACACCGAAAGCCCAGAAGAGGGGAGATGTCCGCTGTCCCTCAAGGCTTCAGCTACTCCAGATGACATCGCATTCTATAACAGTCTCGTGAAAAGAGCAGCTGACGCTTTCGGGGTCTTCCTCGAAGAAGAGAAGGAGGAAACATGCTTCTTCTTAGAGACATTAGCCCCTGCCAACAAGGGCACTGCTGCCAAGCATCCTGGACCAAGGCAAAGAAGCTTTCAAGGAGGCAGCCTCAGCCAAAGCAGTAACACCAAGGGTCGAGAAGAAGTATAAACCCTCCTCCAAAAACCCTAGGTATATACAGGGAAATACTGTACCAGACTCTATTATTGTCACCACAGCAGAAGAGAGGCAACTCCTCTCCAACACTGGTCCACCTCCAGAAAAGGAGAGCAAAAGGATGGACATGGTGGAGCAGGAAAATAGAAAAGGAGGCAGCGACGCAATGAGCGTGGCGCATCGCAAACTCCAATGCCCTGTTAAACAGATTTGAGTCACCAGCGATGGGATGACATCGGATCTCATCAACAGAAGCTCCCAGAAGAGGACAGGGGAAAAGGGCAAAATCTATTGTCCAGTAAAGGCAAAAATATTTGCAAATACATGCCTAAGTCAGCAGTAGCAAACGGACAGAGCAATACGTA